>KZ808704.1:124663-158462 GCA_000696205.2 Oncopeltus fasciatus
CTCGTTGTTCTTCTTTGCATAAATCGTAAACATCAAAAACATTCATTTTGTAATACTTTTATAACCGCAATTACACAAACAATACTAAATTAAATAATATTTAAACATGTGATTTTATTTCTGTATAAAATGTCAATATAAAATAACTGGCGGGCCTAATCTAAACAAGACCCGTTATATCCCTGAGTTAAAGATAACCTGTATATTTAGGTTATATTCAGGCCACTAAACAGTATCTATAAAGTGAAGTATGTTAGTTTAGTTTAGTTTAATTTAGTATTTGCAGGAAAACATGGAATGTAAGCCATTTATTTTCTTTCCAAAACCCTTAATTCTGTTAGCGCAGGAGAATCGCTGAAAAGTAAAATGCATCTTAGATTGATTTCGTACTACATAATTAGAATCGGAGTTGTTTAGTGGCAGTGTGATTTAGATGAAACTATCGGCTACGTTCTATAAAATTGTTACTAATTAGGACTAAAATATTTTTGTCACTACGTTTAATTATTTATTAGTTTAATTATTCTAGTTATTTTTGTGTTGTTTATTTCCTTGTATAGGTAGAAAAAAGGATTCCTAACTCTTTATTTTCTAATCACTCTTCAAATTTCAATTTCGCTCTATTTAGAATAGCTCACGTTATATTATGTAGCTTTTAAAAATTCAAATTCAAAAATGCAGTGTTCTTCACAAATCTTTTCTTTGTTTTTGGATCAAAAAATTTTTTTTTATTTAAATGCAAGATTTTTAAATACCTTTGGAAAGTACTAGACAAAAATTTACTTGATTTTAAATTAAACTCGGATTAAAATGGAGAACATAACATTAAAGAAAATACTCAAATAGGCATTCTTCGAACCTGTAAAATTGATTAATTTCATAATGAACCAATTTTACATACTTTCTGGAAAATTAATTGAATTCCAAAATTTATTTAAATACTATGAAATTAATTATTATATTCTATTACGGATAATTAGCTAAAATACGTATGTAAACGCTATTACTTTATTTAATAATTAATTTAGCTCAGCTAGTTTTGCATAATATTGACGACTCAAACAAAACAAACAAAAAAACCAACCGTAGTTACAAAAGAAAACTGCAACCTCCCATTACCAGGGCTACGTTTTCAGTTTTTTATCTGGCAAAAACAATTATACTTTAACTTATACCTGCAAATATTATATTTTAAGCTCCTGAAGATTCGCTTATATTAGACGTCAAACTAGTAAAGAAAAATAAATCTTTAAATAGAGAAAGTGTGTTAATACATTTTGATACATTTCCAATATTACAATATAAATGAAAAAGGAGTAAAATAAGTTCAACTTTAAGGAGTATTACAATTATATCTCAAACTTATCAAGACTAATCTTATATTAAATAAACGTTAAAAATCATGCTTTTATCTTTAATAAAATTAAATAGTAGAGAGAGTATGGTTTTAGCTCCATAAAAATTTTAATAACAATTGTCTGAAAGATACTAATAATTTCTACTCCATTAGTCTAACTATTTAAGTTGTTTTTATTTTTAAATTTAAGTTGCTTCATAATTATTTATTTCGATTTAATGGTTTATTGGTCGTCAAAGCGAATGTGACCAAGGAGCTGATGGGAATGGCGGAAGTGGGTATTGGCGAAACTCAATTCCGACGAGAGTGTTGTTAGTCGGGTTGCCAGATAGGAGTTCCACAGATGCGTGACCAGAGCCTGCACAGATTTGAACATCACGAGGACTTTCGAAACTGTGCTAAAGGTCGAGAAGACAGCACGTGGAATGAAGTGAGCCGATCATTTTGCACTGATCGGGATTTGGAGCAGCCCCTACTCTCTCCACTTCCCTGTGAATTTGGCAAAGAATTAGCGATCTCTCGCCTACACGATATGCAGCCCTTAAGAGGATCAGTCAAGCAGGAGCTGGGGAAACTGAACCATATATCCTATGGCCCACTAACAGTAACATAAATAACAGTCAATGGGAGGTTATAAGTTATATGCCAAAGGAACCGAGAAACAACACATAACCTGACTCAACACAGGTTGTTATCGCAGTTATTGTTACAATTGTTTTCCTTAATATACGTTTTTTATTAAAAATATCATAGATCATAAATTTAATAAAATTAGATTTTGCACCTAGGTTCTACAACTTGTTAGTAAAAATAAAATAAAACATCAATATTATAAATGTTTGGTCTTTCACTAAATCCCTAAGTGAATATCCACTTCATCTAATTTTAACCAAAACATTAATAATTACATAAAAAGCCACATATCGTATTTCTATATTTTAGAAATAAAAGGGCTCACCCAACACTCATAATAACATTCTGAAATACCTTTTTTTAATTGGTTTTTGAAAAATACTACAGAATATTAATGTCAAAATTATATTTCACACCTATTTCTTTTCGTAATATTCAGAATAACGAAAATATTTATATGCCTCCTCCCAATAGATCCCCCCCCCCTCCTATTTATTTTAACCATATTAGCCAGTTTGCAGAGGAGAAAAAAAGAACCTAAATACTGAATTTTGTTTCACTATTGCAAAAATAGCAGACATTACAGCGCTCGAATAGGTGACACAAAGAGTTTAGTGAACACACAAATAGGAACAAATTACAAAGAGTAAAATATTCGGGGTGATTTCTCGCCCTTCGGCAGTGAGGAGTGAAGAAAGACTTTCGTTATCTATCTCTATATATAGATGTATGTATGTAAGGATGTGTATGTGTGTGCCACAAAATTGAATATATGAATAAGAGGAAAACCCGTCGACCACCCAGCTGTCGACTTTTCCCCTCCCCCTCTCGCCCCATTGAGGCCTCATACGTGTAACACGAAATTTTTTTTTTTTGGCATTCCAAACATAAGATGTAGATAAATTTCAAATTCAGGTGTTTCACGTGGGANACCCAACACTCATAATAACATTCTGAAATACCTTTTTTTAATTGGTTTTTGAAAAATACTACAGAATATTAATGTCAAAATTATATTTCACACCTATTTCTTTTCGTAATATTCAGAATAACGAAAATATTTATATGCCTCCTCCCAATAGATCCCCCCCCCCTCCTATTTATTTTAACCATATTAGCCAGTTTACACAGGAGAAAAAAATAACCTAAATACTAAATTTTGTTTCACTATTGCAAAAATAGCAGACATTAAAGCGCGCGAATAGATGACATAAAGAGTTTAGTGAACACACAAATAGGAAAAAGTTACAAAGAGTAAAATATTCGGGGTGATTTCTCGCCCTTCGGCAGTGAGGAGTGAAGAAAGACTTTCATTTTCTATCTCTATATATTTATGTATGTATGTAAGTATGTGTGTGCGTGCCTGTGATGCTCATATATACAAAATTGAATAAGAGGAAAACCTGTCGACCACCCAGTTGTCGAATTTCCCCCCCGCCCCCCCTCACGCCCCATTGAGGCCTCATACGTGTAACACGAAATTTTTATATTTTGGCATTCCAAACATAAGATGTAGATAAATTTCAAATTCAGGTGTTTCACGTGGGATTAAAGTTCAAGCAGGATTTTGTAATGCTCTTGACTTGTCGAGTGCTCTATTGCAATGGCTCTCTTATGATTTATTAAGAGGTTATCGATTCAAGTAGTTGTTTTTAACCTTTTTTTTTTTTTTTTTTTTTAAGCCAATAACTGATATGGTGGAAATAAGGTATGCTAATATCATTAAAATAAAGTATGACCGTTAGTTATTTATTAGTTAAAATTATGATTAAAAAAGAAATAGTCTTTCTAACACATATGTCTGAGTTTTTCTCAGACAAAAAGCGTTAAAAAGGAGGGGTTTTGAATGATTTTCAATTTGAAATATACGATTCGATTACATTATAGAGATAAATCAGATAAAATTTTATAGGATTCATTCCTAAAAAAAAATAAGCATAAATCATATAAATTAACTAGAAATTTAAAGCGAAAATAAATTGAAGTATTTTGAAATTAGCAGCTATCGTTCGATGAGAATGAGCTTCAATAATAACTTGAAGATAAATAAATAAAGCTTCAAACTTACTGAAAGATGAGTAAATGAGTACTTGATGAGTTCATAAGAAAATTGAGATACCACACATATGAAGGAATTCATCGTAACTGCCAAGAGGGCGAGCAGGAATGGAAATGGAGATTTGTCGAAAATTGTTCAGACAGGCTTCCACGGTCTCCAGGAATATACGTAAACACTTTTTCCAGGCGTGAACATGTAGTGAAATTTCTTCTTGCCAAGCTTTCGCACATCACGTGATGGCTTCCTCAGGGCTCAAAGAAGATTCCATGCCATTCTACATGGCTCAAAGTAACTTTTGTACATTTTCTAGCCCAGAATAAGTATTTATGAATATTGTTGATCATTTTTTTAATCAGCATTTTAACCAAGCCCTAATTGTCTCTTCAATCGATTGTTATTTTCTTTTTTATCCTAATGCCCTCTTCATAAGGGAGTTATCCCATACAATTTCCTCTTACACTACGTGTAAATTGCCGTAAGTATGGATACATTTTTAATTTTAAAATACAACAAACTAAATTAATTGAAGTTTAAATTCCGTATTTTTTTAAGAAATGTCATTATACATAGATAACACGATCATTTTATTTTCACATAAAACGAAACACTCAAAATATTTTATCTTCCAAAAGTAATCTATAAATTAAAATTTGTATATATAAGGTTATTGTTTTTTGTAAACCATGCAGTATAGGTGTAAGCATATTGTATTATGGTACCAGTTAGAATGCAGAAAATATCGGTCCATCATCGGTTTATTTTATAAAAATATAAAATTAAGCTGGGTTTAATTTTAAAAAAAAACATATATTTTTATATGTAATATATTACATCAACTATCCATTGATAATTGAGCACTTAAAATTGAAGAACATTTTCGCAGTATTTTATGTAATAAAATTTTTTTGAATATTATCCAATTCTGGCCTGTAATGATAATGAAACAATAGTGCAGGGGTGTCGAACCCCGGTTCTCGTACTAATATATCTTCATAACATTNTTACAACTCTCATTCTCTTTTCAGCCCTGAAGAAGCCATCACATGAAGTGCGAAAGCTCGGCAAATAACACCAATTTGACACGGTCCAACCCGGAAGAAGAAACGGTAAATAAAATTACATATAGCTAAAATCTTAAAATCGCTGCCTCTCCTTTGTAGCCTCTTTACTTGATTCAATAATTATTAAATTAATACTGACTGTGGTGCACAATTATATTTTATTTTTTTAAGCATATATAAAAAAACAACTACCATACTGAAGCAGGCTGTTTTTATATAAGCGTAATTTATATAGTAGCATATATCCGTAACCTTCGTGAGTTTAGCTCATAGCTCTTGCTTCCAAAAATAGTCTTTAATTTTATATTTCATTAATCAGTAGTTACTTATTGTTATGTTAAAAAACTGTAAATCATTTTAATTATTTCAATTTAAATAATTTTATCGTAAAGCAAATAATTTTGTTTTTTTAATTTCTCAATCATCTTTCATTATATTTAATTTTAAAATCTATTGTAGAATTATAATAATAATTATAACAAAAAGCTATGTTTGAGAAAAAGTTTCCAGATTTTATCCTTAATAACTGCTACTATCATGAAACTAAAAAAGAAAAAACATGTTTAGAGGCTTAAATAAAGGAGAGATAATGCTGAAAAGATTAAAAATAAATAAATCAGTAGAGAAACCTTTTACTTGAAGCACTCATTTATAAAAGATAGAGTTTTTATACTCAATTATATTTATTATCAGAGCTATTTATTATCAGATTGATTGAGTTCTTCTCCCAACGGAACATTTACTGCATTCAAAGCTTCATACTTATATGAGTGTAAAACTCGAAGAAGTTGGAAGTAGAGAATGAGTTGAGAAAGACTAAAAATGATGAGAACTCAAGGAGAAATGGTCGTTCTCAGGATCTTTCTTTATTTAGTTGAAAAGCAATTTCATAATACAAATAACTTAATCCTATAAATAATTATGTAAATTATCAAGAAATTATAGAATCGAAAAGTTTTGGATTTTTTATGAAAACGTAATTATTACAACTAATTGTTCATATAAAATCATCTGAAAGTGATCAGCATGAATATTTGTGTTTAGTAATTTGTGTGCCCCAAAGGAATGAAAAACAAACATTCAATGACAGAAAAAATACTAAATACTAGGATACATAACCTGTATACGATCGAGTATGACACCAAGGATATTGCTAGAGATTCATGAATTAGGATTCAGAGAATTTTAGTTCGAAGAAAGTTTTTGTCTTCTTATATAAAAACGCCACTTCTAAGACATACGTACAAATATTGTGAATATATTGTGTTTCATATGTATTTATTATCAACATACCTCTTTGCTATAGCAATAATTTGTTGTGACCCTTATCTTCCCCTGGGAAAGTAAAATAAAGACTAATTTAAGTGAGTAAAGATATCCTAGTTATTGATCTTTCGTGCGTTTGTAGAAGATTGAATATAGAAGAAATCCGATCGAAAATGTGAGAGATTTATTAGATTACCTTAGATATAACAAGTAATAATTCTTGTCAGGAAAAAACGAATTTCGTTTATTTCACATTCCTGAAGTACCCGACTATTTTTAACAGAGTTTTTCCATTTTTAAATGAATGAAGCATCCTTGGGTTGTTTTTTGACAAGCGCCTAAAGTGAAATCAACAAACTAAATTTTTTTTTTTTTTTTAGGCATAGTATGATCCTAATACATAAGGTAATTATATGCTCCAACATTTACTGTTGATCATTTCACACGTTGAGCATATCTAACTTGACATGATTCGTTATGCGGGTATACGAATTTCCGCTGGAGCATTTTGTACGAGGATGGTACCAAGCTTGTGTACTGAGTCTGGGATTCCGCCATTGTTGTTTTGAAGGCTTAGGCCATCAGGATACTACGCAAGCAGTGTGTCCCTGAATCCTAATAAACCGGCATATTGTTATCTTTCGCAGGAACAATTTGCTGATGAATTCCTACAAAATCACTCTTTCCTTTAACTCATAGAATTTTCAAGGGCATTGATGAATTTAAAATATCAAACCAATCAATAAAAGCGACTCCGTCAATACTTCCTTGGCTGTAAATTCGGCCTCTTTGTAATCTTACTCTCACAAACGATAAAAAAAAAAAAAACCCAGAGAACAACCCAAGAGAATGCAAAATAAATTCAATTGTGTAATCAAAGCTTCCCAGTCTTCTAAGTTCTACACTGGCGGTTAAAGGATCACCTCCTTATATTTAACGTATGCTATTTGATGCATGATTGCGAAAATGGAGGAACTGGTAACATGGTAGTGGCGGCAACGATTTTAATCTGTAAAACTTAGTTAAATTGACTCTGTGGAATTAAGTGTCCCATACAGGAGTTCTCAGCCTTTCTAAGGCAACATCTGATAGCAATATTATTATAAAATCATGGCCTTAAAAGGGATTGCCAATAATTTTGTTTAACACCTTAAATGATAACTGTAGAGGAATTCATTGTAATTCTTTAGCATATAGGTAAAACTATTCAGTTGACATGAGTTCCGTGGCATGTTGGTACAAAAGATAATGAGCTGGCTGACCAAGCTACCAAAGAGGCTCTACGACTCCCCGAAGGCAAGTAAGAAGGGATGGGCTTGTAGTCGTGCTCCTCAGAATTCGGCATAGAATTACACACAGCTATTTAATCTGAAAAGCTAATCTTCACATGTCTGTATTCTCTTTGGTTCAGTCCTTTAAGTCGACCATACGACGTTTAGACATCCCTTTTAATTTGCCACCATCTTTGTCGGATGATAAGAAGAACTGATAAGATCATCCATTATTTGAAAGAAATTGAGCTAGAAATAGTTCAAAATACTAATAATTGCACATTTATGATTCATAAAATGACAGTTGTGAGGTAGGAAGGCAGCTAGCCCAATGACACTCAACTTTGCCCTTCACCCAGTCCTACATCTAGGCATTGAGAAATTTAGCGCCTCTTAGCCCAAAATATTATCTTTAATCAATTATCTATGACGATGGCAAAGTATATATATATGTATAGAATTGGAGTGGATATACAAAAGCTAAGAGCAGATTTAGGAATAGTGATTCGGCACTGAAGTCATAAGAGATAGCAATGACTATTCACAAATTACTAGACTCGGAATTCACAAGGATATCTGATAAAATTATTAAAATTCACGCCTAAATTAAGATAATAATTAAACCCACACTTTAATACTGATAAGAGAAATGACAAAAAAAGTTATTCAATGTGTCACTCATTGCTGATTAAAAGTCAATAAAATTTACAGCTGTAGTACCAAGTAGGCGGAAACCCACCTTTGTCGAAAATCTTTAATACATTTTTCAATGCACCATATGTATCTCTTTGTGCTTGCTATTTCTCTCAACTAAAAACTTTTTTTTTTTTTAAGTAGAACAGCGTGAACTAATAAATTTCTTCCAGAGAAAAAAAATTTTATTTCAGTGAAGTGAATTTATGAATCGGAAATAGAATTTGTAGTATCCGTCATTTAATTTTATTATAGACTTTCCAAAAAATATTTGACAATATATTTACAATAAAGGCAATACAGCTTGCACCTNGCAATACAGCTTGCACCTAAATAAAGATAAAGTCTGAGGCATGGAGGGGATGATGCATGCATTTAGTTATACTTACTATAATACTATTAAATTATTATTATTTATTTATTAATTTATGATGAATTAAAAAAGAATATTGTATGGATAAATACAAAAAATATAAAAGTATACGTAGAAAAAGTAGCACTGGATTTAAATTCACACAAAACTGACTGACTCATTAGATGCATGCATGGCAAATCTCAAATCTTCTGAAAACTGAATATGACACTTATATTTATTTTCGCTATAAATCCTAGGAGATTGGTAGCCCATTTAATCTAAGACCTGCTGGAGACAGCTGCACTACTAGTACAGGCCTGGAACCAAGAGACATACAAGAGTTCCTGCATAGTCTGGTCCTCTAGTCTATCGGCCGTCTATTTGTGCTGTTGGACGGGGCTGCAACTGCTAGCTCTGTAAATAGTCGCCGGAGGGGGGGAAGGGAGTCTCCAGAGCTGTCTATTTCGGCTCGAGGGGGGGAACACATCACAGAATATGCCAAGAACTGTCTCACACATCCCTTCCGTTTCCGCAGGAGTCACCCCTCGGTAAATCAGCAGGAATGAGTGGCTAATGGAAGGCGAAAGAAGAAAAATAAGTTTTTAAAAAAAATTTTCACTTCCCTACTCGTTTCCTGTACCTGGGGGGGATAAAACTAGAATACACTATTTATATTTATCAACCTTTCGTCAGAACTCCTTTTTAATGGGTCTATGTATAGTTACATAATGCACTGCAAGTCATTTATAGGGAAATATTAGCTCCTGGAATGACTTTAAAGAAGTGCGTGAACAAAGCTGATTCCCTATGATTTGCTGTAGACTGACTTCAACGAGGTACATCAATAACTAAGTACATCTTGAAACTGAAATGCACAATGAAGGTATATAGTTGATATTCTCAGGAGGATTATTGGGAGGGAAGAGAGCTATAAAGCCTTCTTAAATTAATGTTTTATATTTTCCTTAATATGTGTTTTAAATATTGTTAAAGTGTATAATTGGTGCAAAAATGCATTTCCATACAACTTTCATAAATACATTTAAAATTTTTATAACAAATAAACTGATGAATATACTATACAGGTTTTTATTATGCTTCTAATAACGTTAAGAATAAACTAATAATGTTTAAACATTATCCCTCAACAACCAAAATGTTAAGCTAAAAGATATGTTAGCAATTAATAGACTAAGAGTCTATTGACCGTCAGAAGTGAAGAAAATTCTTGGTTAACCTCATTTCATTGATCATATGTGCAGAATATTTTAGCAGGCAGATTTTCCACTTGACAATCACACCTGACCTGGGGTGAAGAAACAAAAGTAGACAATTAAGCTACTTTTCGCCAGTCGTTGGATGATATTGTTAATGGCTGAAACCAAGGGATGTGTAGAGAATTTTGGAAGAAGAGTTAAATTGAAAACAGTTAACATCTCTCGATAAAATGAATGCAACTCAATAGATTTAAACAATTTTCAGACGGAAATTTTAAGTTTAAAGAAAATCAAAAGCTCCCGATTTTTAACAAAATTTAAAGGTTGATTTTTTATAAGTACATATATATTCAAGATAGGTTTTTTCATAGCATACATTTTTCATGGCATATAATAAAGAACAATTAACATACTAATCAGTAATGGAAGGAAAAGTGTGAATGAAAGTACTCCTGTAATTCACTGAAAATTCACGGAATAGAATATTTAGATTAACAGCTCAGCTATATTCTCAAAGCTGATAGTATAAATTTCCCCAATGATGAAATTTCATATTTGACCATCTGAAAATAAAAAATTAAAATTCAGATTTCAACAATTGGGTTTTTTAACATAATGGAATTTTGTTTTTGGAGTTTTTGATATTTTTGTTTATCTGATAAACACTAAACACTGAACGTGGAAGTTCTTTTATAAAAAAAAATACTATTCCCTTATGAGTGATCGGAATAAGTTGGCTAACAGCCCCTCTCACCATGGTCCGATGGGTTTGTATTTATTTAAATAAAATAAATTTTAAAATGTTTATAAAAATAAATAATAAAAAAGTACGACTCATCAAAACTTACGGATACAATAATTCTCGTTGGTTCATCATTTCCTTAAGTGGGTAAACTTCTGAGAGATGCTAAACGATAATTCTTCAAACATATCAAGTAGCCAGTTAATACCGACGTTTTCATTGAATAATTTCCAACAAGAGCCAACCAAGGACAAAAATAAATTAAAATTGGCAGAAGTTGGGCAAACATGATAAGGTGTAATAAGCAAACTGATTGCACAAGAGACATTTTTAAATCTGAGAGATTTGTTCCAATAAATTCCGTCGTTTCGTGTACTCCAAGCTAGTAGACAGACTTTTGTAGAGCTTAATAGAAGATGTTTTATTTGTTGGAGTTCGGTCAAGGTAGTAGTTGTTAAGCTGAAGTTTAGCCAGACTACTATTTTATATTATTTATATATTGTTTATTTTAGTTGTAAGTTCCAGTTTTCCTCAATTTTATTTATTATTAATTATTAATATTATTTTTTTTTTTAGGTACTAGAGTTAAAGAAGAATATCATTGTGGTAACTATTTCGGATTAGAAAAATTATAGACTTCCCTAAAGAATTCTACCACCCGTCAGGAAATCTGCCTTAAAATCGTAATACCAGTTTGTGAGTATTTGACTCTTCTAAAGAGTAAAATATTATGTCTCCAAACACTAGCGTCTTTACTTGCTTAGTACTCATGATGGGGTAAAGCTAAAACTATTTGGGGAAAATAATTAATTATTCTTAGAAAGACAAGTAGTTATTGTTATGTGAATACATTACTAATTTTAAAAATAAAAAATTTTGATAGGTGAGTGAAGTTTTGAAATAAATTTCTCTTCCACTGTTTATGCAAACAAAAATTATGATGCGAAGGGGTTGTTTAGAAGTAACCACCCCTATATAAAATCCTTGGAATAGAATAAACCTTCGTTTTTTATTCAAAGCCTGTCCTGGGCGGGACCAAATACTATAGTGCAAGGCTTGGGAACCCCATTCAGATACCTCAGGGTAGGCCGACCCCTTTAAATACTTTTATATATGATTTGTAGTACATAAAATAATTAATTTAGGTTTAAAAAAACAAAAATTGTTTTTTTAAATTATTATTTCGGGAGTTATGATTCTTTAAAATGCAATTTTAATTTTATTTTATACACCTTCCTTAAATAAAACCACCTGTAACTTTTTATTTAGTATAGTTATATAATAAAATAAAATTAAGTATAATTCATTTATTTATAATAGGTAATCATAAAATAATTAATAAACAGATTTAAAGTCCGTCACGCAGGAGTTGCGTAGTATCAACAGATATTCCATGTTCCATTAAAGATGGATATAAATATGAGTAAATGTGGAAATTTAATTTATAAGTGGGAAAGAACAGTGATGTAAAAACTACGACCACTAAGCTACGTTCTAGACTGGTGGGGGAAATGCTCACCCATCTTAGTTACATTAGTAAATCTCTTCCTTGGCAAACATTTTTCTTAAAAGTGTTATGTATCATAATCGTTTGAAAATGATTTTGTACCTCTAACACATTCTATAAATTTCTCCGTAACTCAAATAACAACGAACACAATAAAATTGGTCTCCTGCTAGAGTTTGTAATGAAAATCCTAAATACCAAATTTGGTTACTATATTATAAAAATAAGAAGGCTCGAAATTAAATGTATAAGTATATTTCTCAATATATTATTTTTGAATTTTATATAATATAAATATCATAAAACTACATTTACACCTATTTTTCTGTAAAATGTTCAGTCTAGAAAACCTGGAAAGCCACTCGTTGCTAGCACCCTTACCTGAGTAGATTCGGCCAGGGCAGACTCATACTGGGCGGGGTGGGGTCAGTGTCCGCGAACATTTAGCAAGCTCTGCCCACGCCTTACCTCTGCATCACAAACTTTGCGATGAAGAGTTGCCACCCAGACGTCTAGGCGTAAAAACAGCCTTCGAGGAGACGACCACACACAAGTCCGCCTTGCAGTAGTCAATAATAATCCATAGTATCGCAGCACATGAATATATATTGTATTTCAAATACATGCATGTCATGCGAAACCTCACATAGGTGCGCGCCTCAGTCAACTCGTTCTAAAATAAATATTCTGTATTCAGTACAAAAAAATCTCGCCCTTAGGTGATCTCTTCCTATTCGTCCTATTTATAATGGCTGTTACTTTTGTCATAGGGATATAGTCTCTTTAGTGAATTTTTTTTTTTTTTCTAGAAAAAAAAAGTATAAATTCTAGGGCGGAGTGGGGATATGTAAAAGGAAGTTTAGATTGCCTCTGCTTGACACAGTCAGCTGAGTGAATGGTATTCTAAGTGGACAGGTGAATGTCTCCGCTTCAGGAAGTACGGGAAGTGAGGAAGGTGATTCCACGACCTTTCTTCCAGGGACTTTCACTCCAGGCTGGACTTTAAATCCAGTAAAAGCCAATGACGTCATTCACAGTTCAGAAATTCCTCTTGAGTAAGCCTGTAGTAGTAAATCAGCTGTGAGCGTCACATCATAGACTGCGTTATGTCTTCATCTGCATCATTAAACCCAAACGGGCTAGAACGAATGGACCAAGAGAATGCTTAAAAAGTTTTGTTAAAAATCACTGAATCAAAGCCATTCCGAAAGGCAAAAACAAAAAATAAGAAGAGTAAACTTCATGATCAATCTATTTTGTTTAAATGCCATTGAACTTAGAGGAATAGTCAGAAAATCCAATACTTACGACATGCAGTTCTTCGAGCATTTCTTTCGTGAAATTCCTTCAATCCCCCTAATCGTCTAGTTAAATACTTCAACCATCCAATAAAAATTAATAAAAAAAAATATACTCTATTTTCCCTATACTCTATAAAAGAAAATAGTTCATGTTCGTAAATTGAACCTATAGAGAGAATTTTTCAATACTTTTTTTATAGACTAAACGGCTTTTCCGCATGATATTCGTAGACTATTTGGTTGAGCTATAAAATCTAAGTCTTAATGATTAAATAAGAGACTTTTATCTTTCTCTTATATTTCCTCATTCTTTATACAAATTCAGTTAGATTTCCTTACTTGCTAATATTTATTTGTGTAAATTCTCTGCAGTGTACAGCGGCCTTCCGTGTTCTAAAAGACTATCTGTCAACGGGACACAAAAAATTATGTTGAGTCCCATATGATATAGTCTCATATGTAAAGTCTTAAATAATATCTAATGTACATTTTTCAACCACATATAATTCTGCAAGTACATAATTTATATGTAGTACTAAAAAATGGCTATGTATAAATTAAAAAAAAATTAACATTTCATGTCTTTATATATGATGTTATGATATATGTTTGATAATAAATATTGTGATATTTAATCCCACATTATTTTTAAACAATAAATGCAAGGGAATCTAATAAAAAAATCTAAACTGTCTCAGCCAAGAGGATTTAATAAATTATCTGTCCAGTCTCGGTGGTGCAATTGGCAAGCAAGCCGGCCCGGATAGCAGGAGACCAGGTCCGAGTCCTGGCTGAGATTATTTAGATTTTTGTATATATTATTCCCTTGAATTTATTGTTTATAAATGTTTTTTAAATATTGCTGTTCCTACTTCTCGACGTTTCGCCAATCGGAAGCATGGTCATTTACTTCCTGCTCATATTAAACAGCAGGGTAGGAGCCATTTTAGAAGGGAATGCGAGTTACTGAAGCCACCAGCGTCAGTGAAAGCCTCGGAAAGGGAGTATTTCACCAGGAGAAAGACGGTGGAATTACCCCGACTTCCGTACTCAAGCAGAAGGCATTCACCTGCCAGCTTAATGCACCAGTCTGTCTGGAATGCCTGTCTGGACGACTAATTACCTCAGGTAGACTGACCTTCCTCTAGTTCTACCTCTTTTTCTAGGATTCTTTCACTATTTTCTCCCTTCTTCTCGTTCGCTATTTGAAGTCATTCATTCCAAAAAATGCCAAAAAATCTAAATCAAATATTCCCTTAATAAAATTTTTTATTTTAGTATCTTTGAATGTTCTCTTAATGCCCCACTGATAAAACTAAAAAAAAAATGTATTATTTGCCTTTGCATTTGGCGTAATCACTCTTACCATTCTGTATGGTCCATAAGTCCATGAAGCATGTTGTGTCAACTAGGCTGATTTCTCATGTTA
Source organism: Oncopeltus fasciatus (assembly GCA_000696205.2). Lineage (NCBI taxonomy): Eukaryota > Metazoa > Arthropoda > Insecta > Hemiptera > Lygaeidae > Oncopeltus > Oncopeltus fasciatus. The sequence continues at coordinate 139,555 of KZ808704.1, forward strand.
TGCTGAAGAGGTTCATGCATAACAGAATACGAATTACTTGATGAATAGCCAGGTATGGCAATGAGTAAAAAAGCAATGCCACAGTTCTAGACATTCCGGAAGGAAAAAAAGGAGGAAACGTCCAACCCTAACAGTTACATTCTTAAATATCTTCTTTAACGAGCAAAGAAAATTAATATTGCAAAAATAAATTTGCATATATTATAATTTATAATGTTTATCCTAAAACTAATCATAAAGAAGCTGTAACGATTATAAATTTTCGTCTTCAATCCCATTCATTCAATGTACCGATAGGACACGGTTTTGAGTTCTTATTGAAGAATCACTTGATCTCAGAATTACCCTAATAACCTCTGAGGAACTAGATGATGATATGCAGTCCTTTGCCAACATCCTTTAGCGATGCATATGGAAGGCTTATCAAAAACAGAACAACTAATTAGTCTTCAGAGCCCCCAAAACCAATTCCAGAATAGCTTTGAAAACTTATCATAACGAAAAGCTGTTCTGGAATATTGTTCCTGAAATATAGACATCCCACAGTTCATGAAGACTTTAATCGTCTATCCTGAATCGTAAGACAAAATAAGGTACTTTACGAAAAGAGGCTTTAAATGTCCTCTTTTATTGTCTATCCTCTCAGCAGAAGACGAATCCTTCTGGTCGGATAATTCTTCAACCCTCATGAGTCGAGAAGATGGTACCTGGGCCTCTTCCGTCAAAGACAAGGCCCAAATGTTTGCTCAGCACCTCAAGCAAACATCCCTCATTTAGATACTTCAGACCTTTCCTGTCTCATGGAGACTGAGAAGTGTTCACTAAAGCTTATTTAGTCAGTCACATGTATTACGTTAACAGACCTTTTTTAAATCATTTAACTATGTTTTATGCGGTAACTACATTGTTTTTATACTTTCTAATAAATTCACAAATATATTTATTTTGTGTTAAGTCAATTTCTTATATCTTGTGGTTTGAACTGTTTAATTAATAATATGGCTTAAAGCATATATTTATTTTTTCCTATTGTAATGGCATGCTACAATAATACAAAATAGTTTTACAAAATCTTAAGTACAAAGTGCATTCTATATAGATCACAATCTGAAGTAGTTTTAGTCACCATCAAACTGGCATTCTTGTTTACAATAAGCAGCTTCACTAGAAGATGGTAGACTCATTCCTTGTTTGTTTGACACTTGATTGTTTTGACGTGATGAAGATTGGCACTGTTCTTGAGGAGTAGAAAAATTAGATCGAGACTGCAGCTTCCTCAGTAGGAGCTGAGCGACTTCTACTTTGAAACTTAAATTCGCAGTGGAGTCTAACCTCTTTATCTGTGGCAGCAAGCCCCTAAAGAAGAGTATGTCTGGATCGTTGGAGTCTCCTGGAGTGGATGACCACTCCAATTGCTGGAGAGGATTTTGACCCTCAACGTGGTCTTCAGGGGTCGGTCTGCGTTTCCTCCCCTGGCTGGGGTAGCTGCTAACTGGAGCAGACAATGCAGGTTTCCAAGGGCCCCCTAAGTTGTCACAACTGGATTCGCTCTCTTGAGTTGTGGGGCAGTAGTTTCCCGAAGCGGTTTCCTCCAAGTCTCCAGCTTCCAGAGGCGTCTCCTCACAGTCTTCTGGAAAGATCCCTTTCGACTTCCTCGTTTCCAGGCTCCCTTCCAAAAATGTCATCCGCGAGAAAAACGGCCAAGTGATGTCTGAGCTTCCTCCGTCGTACCCCAAAATGGCAGCCTTCACTTTTCTGCGTTCTCTCATGTAGTTACTTCTAAGAATTTGCCACTTATTTTTCGCATCTACATCTAAAACAAAACATAATATTGCTTAAAAATATTTCTTAACTTGATTATTATATTATAATATAAGTATTATATGACTATCAATAAGAAGTAAGTGATAATTTTTTTTTTTGTACAAATATACACTTCAGGAAAATGTACTTAGCCAAGTCTTGTAATGTGTACTTTATTGTTGCTTAGTTGCATATGTCTATGCATATCTGCAAATCATACGTGTTTAGTAAATAAATGAGGTACACATCATTGGATATTATTATACTTTAAAAAATCAAATTACGGTTTGTTTTTCTATCAAATGATAGATTAAATGAAAAAATGTGTAAAAAAAAAATTGTAACAATTTACCGCAATTTATATAGAATTTCAATAATTGTTCGTAATTCAATGCTAAATAAAACGCAAAAAAAATCAAAACAAGAATAGTGCAATGACATTAATTTAAGAGAAAAACATAAATTAATAATTCTGAGTTCTCTTAGTTAAGACAGCACCTGCAAAACGGATTTTTTTAAAGATATGACTCAAAATAAGGAAATTTTATGGCATAGTAAAAAACTATTAAGTTTTAGGGCAAAATTGGAGAGTGTAGGCGTTAATGGCACGAAATAAATAGGAAATAATTATATTTAGCCTTAATTAGTTTTATTTATTTGTTTGTTAGAAATTATTTTAATAAATTTTGTAACGATTTCAATAAAACTAAAGCAGATAAAGGCGCCAGCTTTTTTGCCGAAAATTCCCGTAGGTTCGAGACATAAAATCCCCGAGTCCAGAGGAATAAAATATTTACTTCCAGATTTCTAAATATTCATAAGAATTTGGATAAATCATCTAATATATGTAGCGAATGTATTTACCTCATTATCGTCAATGAATTGGCTAGATCTTCTCCCTCCATAACCCAACTGGGAGGAAGGAAATAAATAATGATCCAAAAATAAAGCTGAGGGAGGGGGTTTTTCTGAAGTATATGTACATGTGCTGGCCAAGGAGTAAGAGAATATGAGAGTACAAAAAAAAAAAGAATATGAAAAGCATTTAAATGTCAAACAGTCGCTAATTGAATATATTTACAGGGAACGTGAATAGTCAACTGTTGAGACACAGAATAAATGTTCTTATGCTAACTGATATATCTAAGAAATGTTTTAAAAATTAATTTTGAGAGTTACTATCTTACTAATCATCTTTAACATATACTGGGATACGCCCTTAATCGTAGGAGGAAAAAAGGAATGTAAAATAATAACAAAAATTTGAAAGATAATTAGGGTTATCAAATAATATCCAACTCTTCGCACTAAAATACATTTCTCCTATTGCTGAGCGCTTTCAGAATCGGTGATTCCATCTTCGGAGCTCAGGCACCTTATAATGAGTGCTTCTGCCTTGGTCGCTCTAGGTGCAATACTAAACTATATTTGATAACCCTAATTGTCATCAAATCCGCTACCAGCGCAAATAAATGAATCTTGAGAGATATTTTTAATTAAATATTTCTCAGTAAAATGAATTAGATAGGCTACTTTCAGAGTCCTACAGACAGACATTTTTCAAAGGAGAAAAGGACAAAAATTAATTTTTTTTAAATTAACCCCCAAAAATAGAAGACAAGTTCGAATTTGGAATTTACAGAAAACCCACAACCACATCCCGGCCAATTCGTCACATCTCTGGAACGCACTATCTGGTTGACCGACAAACAAAACATCCACTGTCACCTATATATCAGAAAGAAATTCAAATTATTAATTATATGACAGGAAAAAATGGATATGAGCCAGACATGGTGATGGAAATCTTTGCGAAAAAGGAAGTTTAAAAAGGGAAAAGTTTTTAAGAAAAAAATATGTCATCCCTGAAGAGATTTATATTACAGGAATCTTTATAGTGTTTTATACATCCTTTTCGTGACGCTAATGATAAAGAAGATATTAAAATTTTAAATTTGATCTCCCTTTAAACCCCCCTTACCCCTCGATGGATTTCAGNTGTAATAAAAACATTTATGAGAATAAATTACATTTTACGTATATTATATCTTATTTATTTTTTCCGTAACACTAATTATAACGAAGATACAATTTCTAACCTTGGTGTACCCTTAAACTCTTCTCTTCTCAATTCTATAATCGATTAAGAAAGGACTTAAATAGGAAATTTGGTTCTCTTACCTTATAGCTTGCGGACAATACAAGTTTTATATAACATTTTGAACGGACCAAATTTTTAAATTCTCCAATGCCTGATTGCCCAATTGATTGTCTGATTTAAAATGGTAAAGGTCTGATATCATATTATCACCATTTATCATTGCCACGTTAACAACGTAAATAGCTTGGTTTCCTCAGAGAAAACCTGGTAAAAATGAAAATAAAATAAATTATACACGCTACTTGGTTAAATATAATAGATCAAGAGGTAGGGTAACATAAGGATGGGTAGGGGATGAAATGTAACCAGTGCTGCCGGGTGTTACCTATCCCCACCCCTTCCTGCTCTACAAAAACGGGTAAGGGTAGGTGTTCACTCTCGTGGCAGCGCTCAGTAAACTCTTGCGTGACACTTGTACTAACACAAGAATTATTCTGACTTCTTGTCATATATAATCAGCATTTTCTACCTGAACAAAAACACACTAATACCATTTAAAAATCAGTTGTAGCTTGTTTTCAATATATAAAAAAAAAAAGCACTAAGGTTATTCCTAAACAACCTTATATTATAATATATTATCCATAGCACTAAGGTTATTCCTAAACATAAGTCCAACAGGGATATTTCATTTTGATTCTTTTTTAAAGATTCAATCCTTAAAGGATTAAATTGCTGACTTCAATGCAGATATGAGAAAATATTTAAAATTCAACACAACATATGAACGATAAGGAGAAGTATTAATATGTAGAAAAAACAGAACAATTAACTCTTAAATCCAATATTCAAAGATATTTGGGATAATCATTAACAAGACAATAAATAATTGCACATTGAGATATATTTTGGATGACATACCGGTTGTATTCAATTGAGCCCCTATTTCTTTCCAGACAGCGGCAACCAGTTCCCTGTTGCGGTGATTCGGGTGTTTTATATCGTACAGCTCTTCTCGACCCCTCACCAACTCGATCAGTCTCTCACGATCCATGTCATGCAGGTACCCTGGGATGGTTGGCTCTTCGTGACTCCGTGACGTGGGGGATTGATTGTGACTGACTGGCGTCGGCTATACCCCCCTCTCCTCTCGTCGGGGGACTGGACTGGACTGGCCTTGACTGGGCCACGCCCGTGACGCGTGAAGGGGCGCCAACCTCAAATCATCGATTTCTCAAAGATGGGCTGAAACTTATCTTTACACCTTTGTAATCATTCTTATTTTCCTTCTAAATGGAATGAACTTCCATTTCATTTAAGTATGCAATACATTCCAAAACTATATATGTTCATTCTAAGATGATTTTAGTTGAGGTAGATCCAAAAAACACAAATTTAAAAAATGTATTTTTTAATAAAGGATTATCTGTAAAAGTTTCGGCTTATATTGTAAGCCATCTTCAGGGCTGTAGAAATACAATGTCATGAGAATACAATAATAATTTAAATTAGTATAATAGAGAATTGCAATAATACAATGTGATATCAAGAGTATGAATGTAGAAAGCTATGTAAGAAAATTTAAAAGTTTATGAAAAACAATTTGAAAAAGAACTAATTTGAAAAAAAACATGCAAACAAACAGCTTATTGACAAGAAAAAAATTGAAATATCATTAAAGCAGTAATTTGCCACACCTACCTATCATGAAGATGAGAGAGGACGTCCTGTCCCTAAGTTCACATTTCCATGACTGAACATTATGAATTTGTTTTGAGTTATGAAATAGAAAGGGGAGTGGGGGTAGCAGGTACAAGGCAGGCGGAAGGTGTAAATGGAAAGCGGCCTGTTACAAGAGAGGGCAATAAAAGGACAAAGGAAAAAAAGGGAAGGGTATTATTGGGAATAAGTGACTTTGGAACTGAGAAAAATGTTTTGACAGGTTTATTGAGACGGAGGGTTGTTGGTTTTTAAAATGTTAAAAATGTTAGAATAAGTTGAGGAAATTTGTTCTATGTCTGTTCTGTCGTTAACTGGATAGTGTTGTAAGTTGATGTGAACGGTTTCAGACAAAAGACGTTTGTGTTGGTAGGGTTCAGTGGAAAGAATGGTTAAGCTGTCGAAGTCAAATGTGTGTGCTTCATGAAAAACATGTTTGGTGAGGGCAGTTTTTATTAGTTTATTCTTGATGTCATTTTTATGGTTATTAATTCTGCGGGAAATCGGGTTTTTTGTTTGTCCAATGTAAGAGCCTTGGCAATGTGGTGTGGAACAGGGAATTTTATAGACGACATTAGTTCTGTTAGGAAGGGGGATGGGGTCTTTGAGGATGGTGTAAATAGATTTTAACTTGTTATTGGTGGAAAAAGAAAGCTTGAGGTTGGGAAAAGTTTTTTTGAGGGATTTCTTAATATTTTCAGACAGATTTGGAATATAAGGAAGAGAACGGAAAACAAGGTCGTTATTTTGGGGGAGGGGGATAGTTGGAGAAGAGGAAATAAAAAATTCTTTAAAAAGTTTTTTAATGGTGTGGGTAGGGAAACCATTGGACAGGAGGATGTCAGTAACACGTTTTATATTTTTTCTGTGGAAAGTCTTGTTAGAGAGTGTTAGTGCTCTGTAGATGAGGTTTTTGGCCACATTAATTTTTTGATGATAAGGGTGAGATGAGTTAAAATGGAGGAGACGACCTGAGTAAGTATGTTTAGTATACCAGTCAGTGGAGATGGAACCATTGGTGTTACGGATGATGAGGGTGTCAAGAAAAGGAAGTTGATAATCAGATTCCTTTTCTATGGTAAATTTCAGTCGAGGGTGGTATGAATTAAATGCAGTAAGGATTTGGGGGATTTTTTCGGGATTGAGGATGAGAAAAAGGTCGTCAACATATTTTTTAAGGAAGAAAATGTCATTGTGAAACGGGGGAAGGATAGAGTCGAGGAGGTCGTTAAGGGTGATGTTAGAAATATCGGGAGCAAGGTTATTTCCCATAGCCAGACCGTTAATCTGGTTGTAGTATTTACCTTGGTATAGGAGATACCCGGAAGTACAACAAAGGGAAAGGGACTCAAGATAAGCCGACCGGGATAGTGTAGTATGGTCACGGATAGTATTCCAATTTTTATCAATTTGGCGTCTAAGGAGCAAAGAATGTATCCTTAAGGTATAATTAAAGAGTCCAGCTGTGTTTTCAGATCAAATGAGTTTTTAATGTCATAATGGTTTTGTCGGCTCAGAATTTGTAAGGATGGAAGGAGAAATTTGCTGAGCTTAGATGCGGGAGAGTTAATTTTGGAGAGAATGGGGCGAAGGGACATATTCTATATATGTTCAATTTTTCCTGCGAAATATTTATTAACGTCCTCACATTTAATTTTTATTCTTTGATTTTATGTTTCGCTAGTATAGGAATAGAAGCATTGCATTGTTTAGAAAAATGGAAATATGAGAGAACTATTGAACACTTAAAATTGGCTGGCATAACATTTAATTATATGCTCCTGTTACATAGGAATGGAGGTATGTCGCAGGAAATGGGAAAATAAGAACCTATTTCAAAAAATCCGCCACGCAGGAGCTGCTTAAGCTAACCAGATTTCACGTGTTTCATTAAGATAAATGTAAATGTGAGTAAAAAACTATTTACATCATATAGGCATCAGCCGGGAAGGAATAGTGTGTGGGGGAGGAGTGCTCATCGTTCCTAGTTATATTCCTAAGTATATCTCATTTTAAATATATTCCTTCCAGGAAAATCTGTTGAAAATACGCTCTAAATGTGTGTTGTAAATCTTTCAGTCGATGTGAAATACCTATATAAATAAATAAATGATGCACCAGCGTCAAGTTCTTTCCGAAATACATAAGGGCAATCTGTGACTTGAGTGATTCTCTGAAGCAGACTGCTCAGTGTGTGATGGCGGCGGACCTTTACAAGAGGTTTCGCCAGATCGGTTGCGAAGGGAGCGATGTAGCAAGTGTTCTTTGCAACAAGGGCCCGGGTGTTCGATCCTCTCACCTGTCCACAATTCCGCCCACTGCTCTGGGTTCCCACCTGTCCCGACAATTGTCCCAAGTCGCCTTCTGCTTCCCTCTATGCCCTCCTACAGGGGAGAGATTCTCTCGCGTTTATCAATTACGTTGTCAGCAAAACACAATCCTCACTGGCCTCGGGATTTGATTTGGTAGAGAGAAATCCAACCTCCCGCCGGTTCTGCATGATTTACATACCTTCTAAAGATTATTTCGTAAGTTTTCATTGTTTATTTCAGCAAATGCCATATGTCGGTCTAATGCTACAAAAAAAAATCCCCTAATCATGAAGTAAAAAATACACAGGAACTACGTAACCAAGTAGATTTCCCTAGGTGAAAAGCTCGTTAAGGTTGGCTTTAGACTATGAGCTAAGAAAGAGTGGGATGCGATAATCATTCATGAATATAAGTCTTTATCGTAAAAAAATTTATGGAGTATAAACCTAAGAAAATAAACTTTCCAGCTATTATTTGGTACATATCTTTTTCTAACACTATAAATAACGAAAATGTTAAATATTGAAAGTAATGACGTGAAGACTTTATCAATCTAAAGTGATGAGGGTTATTTCTGATCTGAGATGATTTTAGTTGGGGTTCGGTCTAGGTAGATCCAAAAAACACAAATTTAAAAAATGTATTTTTTACTGAAGGATTATCTGCCAACGTTTCGGCTTACATTGTAAGCCATCTTCAGGGCTGTAGAAATACAATGTCATGAGAATACAATAATAATTGAAATTAATATAATAGAGAATTGCAATAATATAATGTGATATCAAGAGTATAAATGTAGGAAGCTATGTAAGAGAATTTAAAAAGATTTTGAAAAACAATTTGAAAAAACCAATTTGGAAAAACATGCAAACAAACAACTAATTGACAAGAAAAAATTGAAATATCATTAAAGCAGTATTTTGCCACACCTACCTATCATGAAGATGAGAGAAGACGTCCTGTCCCTAAGTTCACATTTTTATGACTAAAGTATAAATTTTCCTTCTACACAATGTGAGAGGTAAAAAGGTGGGGGGAGATAAGAGGCGGAAGGTACAAAGGGAAAACGGCCTGTTGCAAGAGAGGGCCATAAAAAGGACAAGGGAAAAAAGTAAGGGTATACTACACTTTAATCTAATATTTACTAATAAAGAGGCAGTAGTAAAAAAAAAAAAGAAAAAAAAAGGTATTATTGGGTAGAGGTAAACTTTAGATATGGGAAAAATGTTTGACAGGTTTATTGAGAAGGAGGGCTGATGGTTTTCAGAATGTTGAAAAAGTTAGAATAAGTTGAGGAAATTTGTTCTATGTCCGTTCTGTCGTTAACTGGATAGTGTTGCAAGTTGATGTGAACGGTTTCAGACAAAAGACGTTTGTGTTGATAGGGTTCAGTGGAAAGAATGGTTAAGCTCTCGAAGTCAACGTTGGCAGATAATCCTTTATTAAAAAATACTTTTTTTTTTAAATTTGTGTTTTTTGGTTCTACCTTGACCGAACCCCAACTAAAATCATCTCAGAATAATATCTACGGTAAAAAAAACACTCCTTTTGAAGTTATTTCTGATCTTCCCCTAGATATTCCCCATCCTCATTGCAACTAATTCCAGTCCAAAATAAATAAATTCAACGGCTTGCAATAGAAAATCTAAATACAGTACTGAATATCTATATTTTAAAAAATATTGGGTTCTCTCCAGTCCTCCATCTATCGAATCGTTCGACCACCGCCTCTTTTCGTTTCCAACCTACAGGACTTACGACTGATGTGGTCCCAGCTTGTCAAGAAAGTGGTGCCTGGCCGCATGACACAAATATCGTATCAGACAGCTCGGAAATATAGAGAAGAATTATACATTATCCAAAAGAAACCAATGCACTAGAGAAAAAAATCACATTACACATAAGCTCAAAGAATTTCATCATGGGGGAGTTGACAGATCTTTAGTTCTGTGTCAGGAACGACATTAATGTATTCCGGAACACTCGGGACATTTGTGTTCTATGGCGGCAGAATCAACCTGCCAATTACGAAGTTTACCAAGTATATACGAAAATAGAATCCAGTCTACTCGTCGATCACAAGTTGTACCCCCCCCCCCCTCCTTCCTACAAAGATATGTCGAGCCAGGGCTATCATTAACTCGAATTACCGAACCAACTTAGGATCAGCACATTCAGGAAGAAACAAATTTACAATGGCAATCACCTTCCAGGAGGGAGCGAACCTCCACCTCCATTCTAAGATGATTTTAGTTGGGGTTCGGTCAAGGTAGATCCAAAAAACACAAATTTTAAAAAAGTGTATTTTTTAATGAAGGATTATCTGCCAACGATATCTGCCATGACTGGAAATGTGAACTTAGGGACAGGACGTCCCCTCTCATCTTCATGATAGCCCTGAAGATGGCTTACAATGTAAGCCGAAACGTTGGCAGATAATCCTTTATTTAAAAAAACACATTTTTTAAATTTGTGTTTTTTGGATCTACCTTGACCGAACCCCAACTAAAATCATCTTAGAATAATATCTACGGTCAACAAACTCTCCTTTCGCCACCTCCATCGTTCTCCATCTTTATCATATCATCAAATGATATCGACATTTTACTTCATCACTTCTTATCAGAATTCCGATCTCTTCACTCCATCCATAGGTCTTTTGACCACTTTAGTTTTCGAACTATCTTGTTCATCCTCCTTTGAAAAGTTAACAGTATTCGAACAAATGATAACTATGAATAAGGAAAGCTATAATAAAACCCAAATTTATAAATTACTCCTAATTTATAATCCTACTTTGGGGCTTAGCAATCAACGAGTTTAAGTTTTTAAAAAAAGTATAAATGCTAGAATATTAAATCCTAGACTAAATATTTTTAGTAATTGTTTGCTTAACTCCAATTTTTTATTACTTTAAATCCCTACCCTCCTCTTCCCACATTTTCCTTTCGGCCGAAATCAGCCATTAAAAAAATATACCCAATGGGTATATATATATANACTTTCCCAACTGAATGTTGCTAATATATATATATATAGGTAGGTAGAATCGGGTTTAGGGGCGATCAAGACTTAGATTATTACGCCCCCATATATATATATATGAAAATTGGATTGCTCTTTAAAGCTGGTAGGTATAAGTGTGTGTTTGTTAATAAAAATTTGAATGGGACATATGTAATTATCGTAATATAAATATAATTGGTGAAGATCTGATGAAATTCTTCATAAGTCGCATGTTGCACCATGAATCTGGTGTACCTTGAACCATTTTCCCCCAAATAAGTCTTATCCAGACTTCACCAATAACCTCACTGGAAGAACTATTTTATACTTTTTATTCTTACATTTTTATTATTTAGAGGGAGAGTCTCACGTTGCCTGAAGAGGAAAATCGCCTAAAATTTTCAACGCTTAAAACTAAGTTTGACTGGTAAAATCGTTAAAATACCTGCTTTACTGTGCTTAGCATCTTTCTGCACATGCATCAGGTTTGGAGTCATAAGTGATAAGGGGGATATAAAGTTTGATAATACTAAAATGCAATTGCACAGCCCTCTTATCTTTATTGTTTGTTTATTGCTATTTCGAAATTCAATTTAAAAAAAAAATAAACTAAATTAAGTTTTGAAGAATATCACAAGTGTTTATTCCTTTTAAATGTGTTAATAAATTTATTTAATACACGTCATTTGCTATTAAACAGAAAAAAAAATGTCTCGCACTGCAGATTAAAATCAATTTATAGATAGTGAATATTATATAATTAATTATAAAGAGTTTAAACATAATTTCTGAATTTCCAATCGAAATCAACTAAAACATTATGTAAAATTGATAATTTTCTGAAGAAATGTTTATCCTACATCAGATCTCTAGTTGTTACTAACATTTATCCATTGTGTAGCTATTATTTTTTTTTTTTACTAATTATTTTCTTTTATAATGTAAGATTCCCCTCTAAGATTGTTAAGAAAATTGACAAATTTTGAATTTACAGTTTTATATTTGTCTGTAAAAAAAAAGGGTTATTTACGTTTTTATTCTGTAGCACATCATATTTTATATCTACATGTTATTTTTAATTTAGCTTTATTTTTAACGCTAACTCCGTTAACTTAATTTAGTCTTTGGAACACAGTTCAATGTATATATCTATTTTTGGTAATACTATTAAGAAAAACAAGTATATTTCATAATAAACATAAAATTATTTAATATTTCTGTTGGTAATTGAAACAAAAAAGCACCAGAGAATTATTTCTGAATGTAACACATAGGATTCTGTAGCGTTCCATTATTCATCGGCTACCTAAGAAGTTTTCCTCTTCTCTTACTTGCAAGATCAAATTAACCACAAACTTAATGTTTTTTTGTTTTTTTTACTGAGGAAATGTATTAATTTTGTGGTAAAAGGATTTTTTCTACCCCTTGACTGAGTAGACTATCCTTTAAGTTTTTACTTCAATTTTTAAATTGAAATCATTTAAGAAAAAATAATGGACACGACTCCAAATTAATGTTGTGAGTATACAAGAAGGATCAAGTAACGCTGTATTGTTAAAAAAATTTTTTTAAATAAACGAGACGAGTGTAGCCTTGGGTATAGACGCAGGAATTTTGTCTGAGTCCGCCCCACACTATGATCAACACCATTTGCATGCGGCTACAGTAGAATTCGAGATAAATCCTCTGAGCGTTCGGTCTAGTGCGATGCGACCAGAGAACCGGACAGATACGCCGAGTAAACACGCCATTCTCTACTCGACGTAAAGAATCGATAAAGATATCGATGATTGAAATAGCAGCGTAGATACTCTAGAATATATTTCTAAGTAGTCTATACTACGAAGTGAGGGTATGAATGGCTGTCTGACAGATAATACGGCAGCTCACGAGATCCAAGATATCAGTCAGAATCAGGAGAATTGTTATAAGAATTTCACAAGCTTGAGATTCGTTGCGAACAATGTGTACAGCTTGTCAGTGCTGAATTGAATTACTAGATATACAAAGAATATTCATTTGGTGACAGGACATATTTTGGTTCAGTGTTCCGGAAATCTTGTTCGAACCTACATAAGAGAAATAAATTTAAAAATTTTACAGTCAAATTTTAAAGCTTATGAATTAATAATTTTTTTTTTTTATAAACACTATTAGACTCCATATTATTTTGCAACCCGTTGCGAGAGATGGCAAACCAATCTCATTCATTTTAAACATTAGAGTAATGAGGTAAAATTTGCGAAACAACATATACAATGCTCCTTAAAATAATCATTTTAGGGTATTGATGGAAAAAAATGTTTTACAGCAGCTGAAGCAACTCGTGAAATTATTAAGTGTGAAGGAGGAGGCGTCCTAGGCCAGCGCACTTCGCACCCTTCGGGTTTGAACAATTTAGCGGTAGAGCATTGGATAGGGAGAAGGGCACCAGCGGATAATTTTTACTAATTTTCCATTACTACTCATTAATGAGGTTCTGCAGGAAGCTGTTGAGTTGAATCCGTCAGTAAATACTCACAAACTTGCCAGGGAGAGCAGTAGTCAATATCTTACTCCTCAGCAATTAGCTAAGGGGTTAGAAATCTGTGAAAATTTATTGACAAATCCTTCTGATATGAGATTTTTACCGGAAGATTGTCACCTGGGATGAAAAGTGGGTTTACTGACGAATTACAATTACCTGTAATCATTTACATGATAATTATATGAAATTATATAATTATTATATGAAAGTTTATGATTTTCAGTTTAGTTGAGGACTCTGATATCTGACCATAAACCCCTCTCGTAGATCTCTCCAGACATCACTATCGCACTGATGATGACTTACTAGTTAATTCGAAACGTTGGCATAATAAAATAATTACCCAACGATCTTTGAATATTTTATTTTTCTGATGCCAGCCGAAACCCTGACTAATTTCCCCAGCATATTTTTAACGTGGGTTGGAATTGTTTACACTTATCAAATCAGGTGTGATTTGACTTATTGAACTTACTACATATAACCTTTCTTATAAAACTATTTCGTTTAAGTTAGAAAAATGCCTGTAGCTATGTTTATCTACATAATTTTCATGTCTGAAGAACACATGGGAAAAAATTGCTTAGAGACACGTTTTATCGTTTGACAAAAGACATGCACACAAGCCTTGGTCTAAAATTCTAAATTAATCATGATCCGGTTTTTCTCGATTGTTCTTTTCTACTTTTTCTTTAATCGAAAACTTTGACGAAATTGATTCTCATATCATGCAGTCAAACTGAGTAAAAATTTGCCAGGCAAACTATTTTGCGGGTTTTGGTTTAAGAAATTTAAATATTAAACTTATTTTACGTAAATTAAACTTTCCCCTAAACCTCATTATGTTAGCCTTTTTCTGAGTATATTATTTACTTGGGCAATGTGAATTACAAAAATTATTGGTATTTAAAATTCTTTGGCCTACTGTACAGTGGACTCGAAGTTACAGGCAAATCTCTGAAACCGCTCAAGATTAATGAGTGTAATGTTTTCTGTTGTTTGATGCCTTCTAGTGAAGTATGTCAAGTTGTACATAATATTTTAGCTTTTTTTTTCTTCTGAAACGACAAATAAATCCTATAAACAATAAATCCTTAATTAAAGGCGAAATAAAATAAGCGGATTTAGAAAAAAAAAAAGAAACTGATTTGTTGTAGTGTAATTCTTTCAATTATTAGTTATTTAATTTGACTATATTCTTTGACTTAACTAGTATATGAATATTTCTCAAAATTATCATATCCCTCCAGAAGGACAGCAACTACCTAATACAAAACAGTTCTTCAAATTCCGCCATTTCTAATTTATTTCTTTTAGAATGCATTAAAAATGTATTTCAACGTTCAATGTAACTTTAATTGTATTTGATGAATATTCATATTTCATTTGAAACATAAATGTTTTTTCATCAACATTCCTTGTCATGAGAACATCCCTTGATATCGAATATTTCTTTTATTAACAAAAAAAAAAACTATGTCGAATATTATTAATCTAAACGAAAAAACTATTAATATTCGCATGACATTTCAAGTATTACCCAACTTGTAACGTCTGGTTTCGCACAATGACGAAATCCGATTTTTGTTTCACGTTTAAATTCATTAATATAAACAACTAATTGCAGTTTTTAAACCGTAAAATGCAAATATACAGTGCAGGTGAACAGCGATTACCAATTGTTCAATTTTGCTGTTAACCCTCTTAAATATTACTTTTATTACTGTTGAGTTTCATTACTGTTAACAATATTTTACGCCATCAGATGGAATTAAAACTTATTTTATTCAACTTGATATTCCCCTACCCCTATCGACCTCAACGACCCCATACCTTAATGGGAAGACGCTCCTCCCCGCAACCCTTATGTAAAAATGTAAATCCCCGGGCTAATAAGCTAAACTAAGCTTTAGTTAGTCAAGTTAGTGTGAGTTAGAATAAGATTAGAATTAAGTATCTTAAGATAACATGTAAAGGAGGCCCCCCCTCAACCTCCTATACCAAATTATTGTAAATGTACAAATTAACATTAATACCAATCCACACCTCCAAATGTCAAAGGACATAATAAGGAACTCCTGATAATGGAAATATTTTTTAAAAAATACTTATTTAATACTGGGCCAATAATTTTAATACTAAATACTTAAAAATTACTGGACCAGTATCAGATTATCTGACAAGTGTGTATCAGAGCGTCGGGCACGAACAATATTAGTATGTGCAGACAATATAACAAGTTTTCTAAGACCTCTTTGTAAATAAGAACATTTAATTGTTCATATCTGTTAATTAGCTGTGAGTAATTTATCTTTTCTATGTATATATTTATTAGATATTAAGGGAAGTATATCCGATTTATAGCTGTAATTAGTATGTGAACTAGTTATATTTATTCATCTTTGTTCCTAACTATTATTGACCCGTAGCCCATAACATTTTGGTATCAGGTGTGGGATTGTTATAATGTGGGCTACGGTTTATGTTAAATAAAATCGAAATAAATCATCAGAGAATTCAGTTACTTACTTTGGAAAACTAGATACCTGTGTTAGAAAATAAGTTTTTTGAAAATTCTACTGCCCTAGAAATAAAGTTTGTTGAAAACTCAACAGCCCTAGAAAATAAAATTAGTGTTTTATAAAATATGGTCTAGGAGAATCCTAGTGCCCTAGAGAATTAATTGTTAGACTTTTTGGAAGACAAAATTCAAAAAAAAAAAACTAATGCTTTAGAAGGAGAGTTTGTGTTGGGGTTCGGTCAGGGTAGATCCAAAAACACAAATTTAAAAAATGTATTTTTTAATAAAGGATTATCAGCCAACAAGATGGCTTACATTGTAAGCCATCTTCAGGACTATCATGAAGATGAGAGAGGACGTCCTGTCCCTAAGTTCACATTTCCATGACTGTGGATCTACCCTTGACCGAACCCTAACTAAAATCATCTTAGTCTAATGCTTTAGAATATAGGTTAGTTTCTACAGCTAATATTTTTCAGGAAAAAGTAGTTTCCATTTTTTTTTTAAATAGAGAGTAAATTAGTTAGTAGTCTTAAGTTAAGAATAGAGGCTCTAGAGAGCCTACTAACCCAGGCATTTGTTGACTCTCCCGAGGGAAGACAACCCGCCGTGAAGTCTCCAGAAAAGAGGGCATCTGTCAGCCTGCTGCAACTCAAGCGCGTAGACGCGAAGAAGCCCAGGGAGGACTTCAAGACACTCTTCGCAAAGGCACCTAAGTTCCACGGGTGGTCGCTGGGGGCAAAGGCTTGGTCCTGTGACTAGAATCCCAAGGTGTCCTTCAAACAATGCCCATCTCTGAGCGATGCAATTCCAACAACCTGGATCTTCCAAACGACTGCAGGACAGCCTGCGCATGTCTAGGGGAGACTGTCGCCACCTTCCTAATCGACGATCAAAAAACGGTTCACCGTTCACTTTTGGCAGACATCGATAAATATTTTCTGAATGGAATGGGCATGAAGCTCAAATACAAGTTCAAGCTCGGCTTACGAGTGGTATCGTTAGACAGTGAAGAACTCATCCTTCGCGCAGGGAAAGACTATGTCACTTATCTTCGAAAATGAATGGGCGATAACCATGAGAAAGTTCGCACCAACATCCTGGAGGCTAGTGACAGATGAAGGAGCGTTTCGACAACTAGGAGACTCAGTTTGGTTACATAATCCTCGAAGGCGTCAGGGGTACTCTCACAAAATAACGACGTCATATATCGTATTAAGCGACGTCATATACCTTCTTAAGAAGCAATGTTGAAGAAGATCTTCGTTTGCACAAGGATTACCAGTATAGCCTGCGATTTCAACCCGTGGAAAGCTGCTATGACCCTGTCAGGACGTTGCTTAGAATCCTCCCTGTCAGTCTAGACCTGTTCCGGGATAGACCCGTTTTAAGGAGGAGCCAATTGAAGGATGCTAACTGCTTCCTTACTTCAGTAGGGGAAATTATGGTTACTTATAAATAGATATTAGATTCTTCTAGGCCAACCTCGTCCTTCCATGAAGTTATAAAAGCGCCTCGCCAGCGGCCAGTGTCAGATCGCGTGTTTCAAAACGTCCATCTTGACAACATGAAACGTTTAAGGACAGTACTAGTACATAAGTGCAGACAATTTGACAAGTCTTCTGAGGCCTCTTTGCAAATATGCAAATTTTACTTATTTGTACATATCTGTAAATTAGCTGTAGGTAATTTATTTTTTCTATATATTTATTCATTAGTTTGTAAGAGCAGTAGGTTCGATTGTTAGCTGTAATTAGTATGTGTACTTAGTAATTAGAGATAATTTATTTAGTAAATATACTTATTTTGTTATAATAAATTAACTTCAATTCATCTTTCTTCTTAATTATTATTGACCCGTAGCCCATATATATATATATATANAATATATATATATATATACAGAATGAACAATAGGATAACAAAGTATAAAATACTGGAGAACTAGAACATACAAAGAATTTTAAATTTTCTGTGAAACAACTCACCCTTCCATATAGCGAAAGGTAGAAATATGATCTTTATATAATTAGTTGAGCTAATTCCTACTTCCCATTAAAGATGGGCGACTAGTTTCTACGAGAATGAAATGTTCTTTGCGTGTTATAGTTTTGCGCATTCTATACTTTTGATTATGTATTGTTTGCAGCTGTTTCGTTTACTTTCAGGTGGACACACACGCACATAAAGCTATATTTGTGTGTGCGTGTGTAATTTTTTAATATATAAGTGTTAGCTTCTCTGCTAATTTGGGTCGTGGAATGAGTGGTTCCCATCCCAATCTAAACATTCATGACTGAGGTCAAACTTTTATTTATTGATAAAAGCTAGCCCTGGGCGGGATTTGAACCCGCAACGCCAGGATTGCGAGACCCGAACTGATCCCTGAGCGACCCATTTATATATTTTATTTATTTTTAAGGTTATTTTATTTATTTAGATAATTGGTAATAAGAACTCATTTAAAAAAGAGTGTTAATATGGAACCCGGTGAGTAATTAAATATCTAAAACCTCCAGGGCCTATTCCAACTCTCAGTATTGAGAACATGGACAACCTGTAAAATCAAGAATATGGATTTACCTGAAACTCTGAAATGATAGGTAGGTGTGGCAAATTACCTGCTCCCCCCACTCCTTTTACCTCTCACTTTGTGAAAAAGTAAAATTTATATAATTTAGTCATGGAAATGTGAACTTAGGGACAGGACGTCCTCTCTCATCTTCATGATAGGTAGGTGTGGCAAATTACTGCTTTAATGATATTTCAATTTTTCTCTTGGCAATATGCTGTTTGTTTGCATGTTTTTTTTCTAATTGGTTCTTTTTCAAATTGTTTTTCATAAACTTTAAATTTTCTTACATAGCTTTCTACATTCATACTCTTGATATCACATTATATTATTGCAATTCTCTATTA
>KZ808704.1:159202-169686 GCA_000696205.2 Oncopeltus fasciatus
AAAAAAAAAAAAAAAAAAAACCCTTTTTTTTAATACTAGAGCTAATTGACAAATATTTATTTGTCTATGTTTGTGGATATGTGGATATTTTTGGCTTTCCAAAAGTAGAATCTGTGAAAAATGTAGAGTGCTGATACTAATTCCTAAAGCTTGATTCCTTTGAGGAGAGTATGATACCAGCGGTTCTAGCAATCCGTTGAAATCCGTTAATGTTGGAAAGGGCGGGTCGAGGAACAAAGGGGTGGGTGGGTGGGTAGGACCCGAGCAGATGTGGGGACCTGCGAGGATCCGTTGGCAGATGCACTCCAGGTACAGCGACCTAAGGTTTGCGGCAACCTTTCACATATGGGTAGAAAAGGGTGGAACCAGCGAGGCCGGAACCACTCCATTTGACACTTTATGAGCTATGAGCTCAGATCCGTACCTGGAAGACATACAATGTGAGTTGTTCAGTCCCATTCCATGAAAGTACAATGCAGTAGGAAGGTATTGTACCCAAGGCCGTTTCACAATTAAGCAGAAATGTAAGACAAACTTCAAAGAAGAAAAAAAATTTAAAAGGTTATTTCCACCACCAATGAATATAGAACTGTCATACCTTTCATTGTCCGTCTTCACTGGTTTCTGCAAACCATCTCTTGTTGGCGAGAACTTTCGGACATTGTCCATCTTTTGGCCGAATACAGACAGTGACAGTGAACGTATGTATTCGGCCAGAACATGTACAATGTCCGAAAGCGCTCGCCAACATATGGTTTGCAGAAACCAATGAAGACGGACAATGGAAGGTATGAAAGAAAAAAATTGCTAGAATGGAAAAATACAAGGGTTATTGTTTTAAATTAAGTCTGTGGTTTTTAAAAGGAAATTTATATAAAACGAATCGATTTATATTAAACCGTAATTTAGGTTATACTTGTGCCGGTATAAATCAATGGTTGAATGTTAGAAATTGTAATTAAAGTAATACATACAGTTTCACCTATCGACCTAGTTTTGTGCTACAATTTAGACGAACGCATGCTATTATTAAACGATTAAATGCAAGGGAATAGAATATAAAAAATCTAACTGTCCCAGCCAGGGCTCGAACCTGGATCTCCTGCTATCCGGGCAAGCTATTCTATTCCCTTACAATTAATCGTTTAAAATTTACGTGGGATAAAATACCACAATAAAGAAAATATCTATAAAATTAAAAATTAAAGTAAATAACGAGAGTCGTCTAAATAACTAAATAGACAATATCAGCTCCTTCAAACATAAGACTATTTATTCCTCTTTTTGGGAGGTTAGACTCTCGATCTTAGTGCTGGGAATTTAATAACTTATCTGGCTGTTCCAGTGGCGTTAACGGGTAACGCGCTTGCCCGGATAGCAAGAGATCCTGGTTCGAGCCCTGGCTGGGACAGATTTTTTATTCTATTCCCTTGCATTTAATCGTTTAAAATTTACGTGGGATAAAATACCACAATAAAAAAAGAAAAAAACGTGCTACTATTTTGTTTTCTGCGTAACTACAACAAGTTATAAATAGATGGTTTATAGTTGGATCCTCATGTAAATAAATATGAATTGGTTATTTTGTTTTACTTAAAATAAATTTGAAATAACCTACTACAGTAACATTCAGTCATGAATATGGGATTCTGCTGACAAGAGGTCCCCTCTCGCCTTTATGATAGCCCTGAAGATGACTTACAATGTAATCCGAAAAGTTAGCATATAATTTTAAAAAATGCACATTTTTAAAATGTATTTTTTTAATATGCCATGACCGAACCCCAACATAAAGCTTCTACCTCTACAGAAACGATTCACAAATCTGAATAACCGTGAACTAATGAATTTAGATTTGGCCTGAATATTTCGTGAACTAATTGTATTCAACCTGATAGAATTGAACTATGAACATCATTACTTCCATGTTCTTATAGGATAGAAATAAAAGAGTTGGAAAGCTACGAGAAATTGGTACATAGAAAAGCAAGACATTGTTCATAAATGCTAAAAAAGGGTTTTAGAACAGTTTGGGTGTAGTTCGGTTGGTACACCGCCTTTTAGATTTTTAAATCCTCCCTCTATGACCCGAATTAGTTAGATGAACCACTTAGTGTCATAGATGAAGGGGCTGTCTAAAGGTTTCCACCCCATTCCAAACACCTTTGGTTCAGTAAGAGGTTTTACTTATAAGTAAAAGATTGTCCTGGGCGAGATTTGAACCCGCAGCGTCAGGATTGTGCAACCCATACGGATCATCTGAGCTACCCTGCGCACTAATTCTGATCCCTAAGGAGCAACTGTAACTTCCAAATACAGGGGAACTTTCGCTTACTTTTCTAATAGTTAAACTCGTCTAGGGAAAACCATATCGGGAGCGCTTCTCATTGAAATATAAATGGCTTATGACGAGTTCTCTGGCTTCCCGATTCTGATCGATAACTGTTGCATATTCTATTTTAAGTCAGTCCTACATCGGTCATAAACAGACGGGTAAATTTCTAGACCTTATATAACGCATTTAACCTTTTTCAGACATTTCCATGTTTTTGTTTTCTATGTTATTATAAGTTATTTCATGTTGAAATTTTACCTGTTGTATTGATCTCTAGGTAACCATTTCAATTTTTTCCACTGGTCATCGCGAAAGCTTTTCTGCCAACTAAGGTTTGCTACCTATAGATATCCAATTGATATCTATATCCAATTGAGATCTATAATTAGTTATTGAGATCGGACAGCAGGCTTACAACTTTTAGCGTACACTTTCGAAATACATTCCCTCTATTTTCTATCGAATACTCACATTGCTGTGAAATAGATCAAAGCAGACTTTCACCATATATCCTTGGATTAATTTCAAACCTGTCAAAGCATGCCCAGTGAGGCTGTGCCTTCCCAATCAATCAAAATTAGTTCTAAACTTGTTTGAAGATCGTTCCAACGAGATATTTGAAAAATGAACGGCTGATGTAGAATTTTTAAGCAATTGCTTTTGTATACTTCCATAGGAGCGATTCAATAACCTTGTTTAACGGTGGAGCAGACTTCTTGAGACTTAAAAAACCTGTTACAAGTACCTGCTAAGTCAGAAACCATGCATGTGCAGTAAGTAAACCGTGAACATACGAACCCTCTTTAGGGACGGGAACTTAATTTTAGACTATGGTATACCTAGGAGAATAGTTTTACCTAGGGTAGGACATTCCATTGAAGTTTATTTTGTGTTGTACCTATAGCATCGAGGTTATTGTCAGATTTCAGAATACATAAATCATAAATTAATTTTGTAAATAATCAAATTATACGAAATTATCTTCAGTTTAAAAGGAAAAAAAAACTTCCTAGCTAGTACAGCTTTGATTTAATTTTATTTAGTCAGCCAAGATCTTCAATATAAAGGACTCTGACGTATTTGCTATCATCAACCGAAAGAGATGAGATGAATTTCAATTGGAGCAGTCCACCGAGACTGTAGCAGGTAGTATTTGAAGCAATGGAGGCCGAAAAAAAAAAGTCCTTCGTCATATATATGTGCATTAGACAATGGCCATTTGTCATATTTTTTGGCAAATGCACACTAAATACAGGACTTGCTTGTTTAGTCTAATTTTATGGATTTCTAATGGCTTGTGATTCACCAGAGTGGTGTTAAATCTCTTTGATTAGTCTTTACATAAAAACTGTCATGTTTAAAGTATAGGTTAAACAAGTATGCATTTATACAGGTTATATGAGTTCCTTAATATGATTTTTCTTTAAAATGTTGAACAGAGAATTATTTTTAATAGTACATCTTTCATGTTCAATCTAGAAATGTTTTCAAAACATTGATCATAACAAAGACATTAATTGTATAAAATTATCGTGGGATAAAATACCACAACCAAATAAAATATTTATAAACAAAGACATTAATGATTTTACATTCCAATCTTCCTCTAAATACCCTCTCTCTCTCCCTTGAATAACAAACAAAAAAAATGAGAATGTGAAAATACGTCAAATAATATATTTCAATTTATTTATTTGAAAAATTCCACACACACACACACACACACACACACACACACACACACACACACACACACACACACACACACACACACACCCGCGCATGCACGCACACACACGCACACACGCACGCACACACACGCACACACGCACACACGTACACACATACACACACACACATTCACGGACAAATGGCTGAACACACATAAACGAATACATGCGTACACAATTGAGCAAGAACAGAATATTTTTCGGGTTTGTTTAATTTATTTATAGATTGACAATACTCTATATGTTTGCAAAAAAATAAAAGTTTTCATTTTATGAACATAAAATATAAATTACAAACTTTAATTTAAACTTAATAAACTAAAATTTCTAGGACAATATAATATCCTTTAAAGTTGGCAGTAAATAGTTAAATAATTCTTGTAATGGACAAATATAGTGTTTTCGGTCGGGCATATTGGCATCGCATTGTAAACAATCAAGAATGAATACGGGAGAATAGCTGAACACCTTTTGTGAAAAGTGTGCACATGCGTTTTGATGTGATTTAGTTGATACTACAAATCATCTATTCATGATTCCTTTTTCAGAGTACTGAATGAATCCATTTAAAAGGGAAATTTGGTTTTTGAAAGTTTGTGACTATGAAGATAAGATTTTTTTTTAGTTGCTAAACTGAAATTATCCAGTCATCTCCACACTAAAACATCTTGTTTGTCTAGAGAAGTTTCACTCCTGCTATCCTGACTCAAATTCCCAAGAGTGAGTCACCGAGGAACGCCAGGGGCTAAATATAATACCGTGCATTTACTCCTGGTTGATATGACTCACAAAAGAATTGTTCTTCTCTGAGCCCATTGAACCGTCTTAGACTTGTTTCAATTGCACTGAGAAGGGTAGTAGTCTCATTATAAATATTTTATTTGGTTGTGGTTTTTTATCCCACGTAAATTTTAAACAATTGATGAGAGGGAATAGAATAAAAAATCTAACTGTCCCAGCCAGGAATCCAACCTGGATCTCCTGCTATGGTAGTAGTCTCAGTGTCTGCGGTAAAACGGCCGAGGTGGCCTTTACCCCCGAGATGGGTTCCCTCCGAAAAAACCGACCGCCTGGATTCCCAGGCACTTTCCAAAAAGGGAGGGTTGCCGGAGTCACATTCCGGAAGTGGGCCAGCTGTGTTTCATCAGGTTAAAAATAGTGGGCTGGAGAGGGAGGGACTAGCTGCCCTTGGCTGTTCGGGCTGCCCTAAAGGGCCCTTATCATCTCCTTATCACTGGAGTAGTACACATTTCCCTGCCTCTTCCCCCTTGAATGGATTTTATGAATTAATTCTTTATTAAAAAAAAAATTATTCTGTACATTTTTTTTACACTTAATTTTTTGATGGGGTACATGATAATAGTCCTTGCTCAGTTAAATCTCTTGTTCATGAATAGTTGGAAAAACTTTATTTCTCAAAACAAAAAGTACTTTATAATTTACAACTTACTTACTATTACTAATTATTAACTTAAAACTAACTAAGGCTAAGACAACCTTCTAACCCTATGACTAGACCGACTCTCGGCTAATACCGGAATGCCCGAAGCAGGGATTCCGGGGTATATGTAGTATTTACAAACAAAGAAAGTGCTGGTGCCGCCAAAGGGATACAGGTAGAGTGCAGCCGACAAAGAGATGCAGGTAGAGTGCATGTTGTAAATCTAGGGATTGAGTGTCTTTAACTCTCGTCTATCCCGGGACGTAACCCGTCCACAGAGAGGAGCCCAGGTTAACCCGCGATAGACTATCCGGCACCCATCTTCTCCTTATCCTAGGATAAGAAGGAGACTAGGCAGGGAGTCAAGGAGGGAGTGAGAGGGGGAGAAAAATGCCAGGTCATTCACTCCCTATTGAATGGATTGAATGAATGAAATTTAAATCGTGCGAATCAACAGATATTATCCTAGATCTTGGGTATCTCGTTCAGTACTCCTTCCCATAATGAAATGCATCTGTCCAACTGGATACCTCAGATAATGTGATCACGTCAGGAGATGATAATCATTAAATCAGAATAATATTTTTTTCTTGTAACTTAAGAGCACTTAAAATCATATTTAAGTTATCGATTAGGATAATTAACAGCAAGATAAGATTCTTAAACCTGTAGATTTTTCATCGTTATACTAATAAAATTAATTCGTTGGCATTTAGTTTCATAATCGAATAAGTATAGTTACAGAAAACAGAAGCTTCGTATTGGGATCTTTGTCGGACCTGTCAATTATCAGTCCAAAAAACTATGCCGGTTTACTATCTAATTTACGTGGTGAGTTATCAATAATATTGCTGTTTATTCATTCCAAACATTATTCCCCTACGGATAGATGATAGATTTTTTTCTATGTGAAAAATGTCATTGTTTAGATTATTAAATTGCTCACGCAGGCTTCCACGGTCTCCAAGAACCATCACATGAGT
Organism: Oncopeltus fasciatus; assembly: GCA_000696205.2. NCBI lineage: Eukaryota > Metazoa > Arthropoda > Insecta > Hemiptera > Lygaeidae > Oncopeltus > Oncopeltus fasciatus. The sequence goes on from KZ808704.1 coordinate 165,692, forward strand.
GCATCTCTCAATCTACTTTCAGCCCTGAAGAAGCCACCACATGATGTGCGAAAGATCGGCAATAAGAACCTTTACTGCTTGGACAAGCCCAGAAGAAATATTTATGAATTATTAAATTGATTAGTTGATTACGACTATCTATACAACGAATGATTTCATATTATAGCACCTTATTTTAGAAGACAGATACAGTTTATAACTTTCATATGTGAAAATAAAGTTTCATAATACCGAAAAGGTTACTTATATTTCGGCTAAATTGTTCGCATTTCAATAAAATTGAATACAATTGTTGTTGTTTGTTTATTATTGACGGTCAGGTAATAGCAATTTTACTATATAATAAAAATTTTCTTTTGAAAAATTCAAATCGGATTAATTGTACCTTCCCATGGTGCAAATATTTTCCTTCTGAGAAAGAAAGATAAAACACCGACCTTGTTTTATTTATTTCAAAAAATGCACAGACAAATACACCCTCTACTTACTACTGAGGTAGAGACTTTTTTGTTCAAGCTCCCTGCACGATTCAAATTGACATTGAAATGTGGGATTACATTACCACTTAAAACTTTTTTTTAGAGTCTTGTATGAAACAGTGAAGTGTTTAAACAATTAATGAGAGGGAATAGAATATAAAAAACTATCTGTCCCAGCCAGGAATCGAACCTGGATCTCCTGCTATCCGGGCCGGTGTACTTGCCAGTTATACTACCAGGACTTGTTNATGACAATGTCAGCTCCCTTGAGTACAAGACGAAGTTCTCGCCTTTCTCGTGGGTTAGGCTCTTGCTAGTGTAGAGGGAATTGAATGAGACAACTAACGCTTTCAGGTAGTGTAATGGTTAGGCACGCCAGCCAGGATAGCAGGAGATCCAGGTTTGATTCCTGGCTGGGACAGATATTTTTTTATATTCTATTCCCTCTCATTAATTGTTTGAAATTTACGTGGGATAAAATACCACAATCAAATTAAATATTTATAAAGTGAAGTGTTTATTTTTGGAGTAAGCAAAGATAATTCTATCAAGTATAGCATTCGTTAAATTAAAACTTGTACTTAGCACAACTCATTTTACTTTTTTTTTTTTTTTTTTAATGCTGAGCTCTTTCATGAACTAAGCTCTCACCATCAGAGCTGAGGAGTTTCCAGAGGAGTTTCATTTTCTGCCGCTCTCTGGTCATTCGGGAATAAGATCATCTTCAAAGACAATCTGTGAAGGCGGAGTTATGAACTTAAAGTAAAAAAATGTATTTTGATCGGTTACCGAAAACTCCAAAAGGGAAATTTAAGTCGCCCTAATTCCAGAAAGATCTAGTCTACTCGGAGAAGATTGCCGCAGAGTTCAGCACGGACGGGTTGCCGACTACTTGTGGTTTTGACCCAAATTGGCCATTAAGCGAATAAGAAAAACGCCTGCTAGCATCATACTCTATTTTTAACAATGCCCTTGTAGTCGGTCATAACAAAGACAAGAATTTTCAAAGTAGTCCTAAGCTATTTCAGAACATGGAATGCCCCCCCACTCTACCCACCGAAGTACTGTGGTCCAATGCTTGAGTTTAAACTCTCTACAATAGCTGCTAAAGAATATTTCGTACGATTTAAAGATTTTATTTTTTTAACAGTTTCTTATTGCTATGTGGGAAATTAAAATAAACTTGCCCTGCCAAATTTGAGGGATCTAAAATTCATACCACTAGACCTCTTTATTTACCAAACTCTAAATGTCCAATAATTATAATCATTATTCGTTGAAGGCTTTCCTGTATTATTTATATTTTTTTACAGGTAAATAGTCAAAATTATATCAACACTATTATATTCTTTATAACTTTATTTTGCTCTACTAGTTTTTTTAAACTAATACTAACACCTCTGCAGGTTCTTAAAACATAATTATCTGAAAAGTAGTATTTTCGAATTAAAATCGAAATCTTTCGCCACAAATGTCAAAACTGGTTCTTTTCGTTACTCCTATCGTTAGCCAAAGAGTTCATCATTTTATTCATGTGAATTATTTACATTTTAGTGTGGGTAAATGTTCAAAAAGTTTGAAAAAATACTATTATTTTACTTTTTATAGGAAGCCTAATTGCTGAAAGTTACAATTTTAATTTCTAAATTCAATTTTTTATTTTTTTATTTTTTTTTTTTTTTACAAAATTATATTTGAAGCTTCTGAAGAATCGTCAGTATTATATGCAAAACAAGTAGAGCAATATACAGTTTTCAATAGAATAGTTGGGTTTTATATTTTTTTAAATTTAAAGTAATAAATAATATTATCCAACGTATATCTAACTACAGTGTTTATGGTGTCCATTCGTGGATTTAATCAAGGAGATTAGGCATATCTATGAAAGCTCATAGAAGGTGATAGATTTATTGGTTTTTTTATACATTATCCTTCCACTGGAAATAATGATATTAGAAATTATTAGTTTTCAAAAAGACTGTTTGAATTTATTAGTGAAATAATAATGGGCCTATATTTCCGAACAACTTACTCCTTAAATAATTCTATTCTCGTTTATGAGTGTTGGATTTTTTTTTTTTTTTTATTGATTTATTATTTATTAATGATTGTTGACTATTCCTGTATGGGTCTCATCAAAATAGAGCTCTATTACATTTTATATACTTTTTTTTAATCTCCTACAGACATAAAACTCGTGTTACCATAATGAAGATTATGTCAAATTTGTTTAGTTTTCACATAACAACACAAACTGTTTGTAACTTCTACTCGTTGGACCTGCCTAAAAATTTTGCCACTGACAGCAATGGTTTCAAGAACCATATTTTGGTTGACATTTCAGTTCCTAATTTTCTTTTCATCGTTCTAAGCTGTTCGATAATCATGTTTTATGTAATAGAAAATTACCAAATGCAAGGATTTTGATTTATAACCAAGATATTTAAATTCTCTGTGTTTCTTAACACAGATACAGCAATGTATTCCATTGCACAAAGCTTATTTTCTACAAAAATTGAACATTAGTATGAACTCAAGGATAATATTTGCAAATTTGTTCGTTGTTCGTTCTATTCACAATGGTAATTTTGAAATGATATACTAATGACAGCATATATGAATGACAGGGAGGAAAATACGGGATGGAAGATAAAAAAACCACCTATTAGTAGACAATTTTGACCTTCGCTTTTAAAAAAATGAGCGAAACCCAGACATTTTAGCAGATTTCACTTAAATAAATCTTTCTTCAAGCTGGTACTGCTAAGCTGTCTATATTTTTTTTTTTTAACTCTTAATTCTTCACTTATTGTGCTTCGGCGAAACGAAAAATATGGTAAGTCAAATTTTATGAATATATGTGTGTACATATAAGTACATATATAAAGTATATATAAATCTATTCACATATACGTACATGTGTTTCAAAGTTAGGCTAAAAATCACTGATATGTATCTTTTCTTAGATGATTTTAGTTGGGTTTCGGTCAAGGTAGATCCAAAAAATACAAATTTAAAAATGTATTTTTTAATAAAGGATTATCTGCCTGGAAAAAATAAATTTTTTGAAATTTGTGTTTTTTGGATCTACCTTGACCGAACCCCAACTAAAATCATCTTAGAATAATATCTACGGTCAAAAAAACTCTCTAATTGAACTGATATGTATCGCATAATAAAGCCTATAAGATATGCTGGCTTTCATAAATAAATTGCAATCAATTAGCTGATTTCCACCGAGAAAATAAAGTTATTCAAGTTAGCGAATAACATGGCCTAGGAAATGACACACTGACTCCACACAGAACAAGCTAAATAATGTTTTGTTCAAAACTACATTTCTATGCGTACTCACACGTTCAGAATTTCTAAAATAAAGATTCTAAACCCGCTAAGCATTACATTGGAAGAATTTCTATTTTATCCCACGTAAATTTCAAACAATTAATGAGAGGGAATAGAACATAAAAAACTATCTGTCCCAGCCAGGAATCGAACCTGGATCTCCTGCTATCC
>KZ808705.1:50993-70433 GCA_000696205.2 Oncopeltus fasciatus
AAATAAATTTTAAAGGAATATTTTTTGGAAAAAATAATTCAAACTGTTTTTAAATGATGATTAACAAGTAATTAATTAATTGCTTAAAAGGAAAGGCACATATGAAAACATAAATAATAAATGTGCTCTAGTGATAATTAATACCACAGCTACATAAATTACTATAAAAAAAATTAAAGAAAAAAAAAAAAGAGAAAAAAAAATTAAAGGTTAAATATTTTTGACAAAAACTGCTAACAAAAGCAGAGAATTATAGGCACTGATTAAGGCATGACATATTACTTTAAGGGGAGGAGAAAAGCAACACTATTAAAGCATTTCTTTCATCTTCTTTTTTGTTTTTAAATAACAGAGTAGTAAATTTTTCACTTCCCAGAAAGTGGGATGAAGAAACATTAAAACAAAATCAGGGATCCTGATGATTATTTATAAGTATGGAGAATTCAGTGTTGCTCTACATTTCACTAGTCAGCTTTGAGTGCTGTGAGTACTAAGTGTTTTTAAATAAATAAAAAACTATTGATTACCATAAAAATAATTTTTCTTCATAATAGTTGGTTTTAAAAAATATATTATAAAAATAGAACATTAATATATATAATATTTCTTATACATGTATATGTCATAGATACAGATATAATATACATCACTAAGAGAAAAAGAAGGTCCTGATCACACAAATATTTAACTTATTTGGCTACTGACTAGCTCAAAAAAGTACCTTATCACATTTTAATATAAAATGGTACAATATTTGGGGGACAGATTAATAAGTTTACCAGTTCCATACTATTCCAATAAGTGAATAACATTTTTTAAAGTGAAGTTAGAAAGTGATACTGAATATACAGGTTATGAAGAAAAACAGAGCTGACTAATGACAGTAATCAACAGTAATGTTTCTAACCAGGTATAAAAAGAACTAAGTATACTTATAATTAACAAAATAACAAGAACACATATAGACTATTAATTTATTTGAACAAGTTCTTAAATAGAATAGAAAGTTGATAACAGAAAGCATTTAGCTAATATACTCATATATCTAAATAGCTTGTGCTAAAATTTTGAAAGCCACTTATAGAAAATTCAACAGCTTTTGTGACAGAATTTGTTTCTTAGCCAAACTCTCAAAAACTGCATTTTTGCCCAAGGCTGTGACTAACAAAACACAATTTAAACAAAATATTTTGTTTAAATACAATTATACATTAATGTGTTTAACATACATATACATATTTGAAATAATATACATATATGTTGTTTATACACATATTTATAGAACACCTAATATGCTTATAAGACTGACAGTAATTTTTTATAACATTTATTACTCTACAAACATGTATAATACACATCACTATTTAATTACAACTTATAAAAGGAAGAACAAGTTATCTTGTGAGTTAGAGCTCACATACAAAAGTATTGGAATTTTTACAAGGAGGTACTGTAAGTGCAAAATCCTTAAATTCAGATAAAACTGAATGAACTCCAACAAATGTCCATAAATGTCTATAATAATTAGATTTAACATAAAGAACTACCTTGCATTAATACAATAAGTAAGGCATGAATGTTTATAATTCTGTAACTTACAATACTCACTGAAATCTTGGACTAAATCAATGTGAAAGTAATATTAATTAATCAAGTAAGAAAGTGAGCTAAAATATGCATAACAATTAATTATTAAACACTCTTTTTTTTCTTTTTTTGGTTTTAAATGAGTGTTAACTGCATAAAACATGGCACATAAATCTGTGTTTATGATTGCACAAATGAACCCAAGATGGTAACCACTGTAGCAAATCACTGAATATCATATCTCTCTGCATCCATCTGAAATAAATTTTTAAAAAATGGTAAGAAATACTGCTAAACCTATAAACCCAGAATAACAGACTTTAACATAAATAAATAACTAATCTAATTTTAAAAGAAGGACAAACCAATGAACATGAAAGGTAAGATCAACCAGAGGCTGACTCTAGATGAGTGGTAAGATTGGGCAAAGATAATTAAGAATTTAACATTTGCATATTTATTTTTTTGTAGCAAAAGATGTTTGCTATCGAAAAGATAACTCAATCATATTCACTATCACTTCAGCATTAAAAACATAGTTTAAGCATTAAGGGGAAAAAAAAAAGCTTACAACAGAAGAAAGCAGAGAGTTGAATGGTGGCTATGTACTCCAATTATCTCTCGGCCGTTTACTTAAAGGTCCACCGTCATATTCATGCCTTTGGTCCCCAGGTGAAGTTCCCATTCCTCCTTTCAAGTGAAAAAAAAAAACAATGAGTCACAGAATAAATAATTTATTCGGTCAGAACAAATATGTAATAATTTATAAACAAAGTGTGACAATATTAAAAGGAAAACTATCCACTTCATTTTTATTTTACTGCTGTATAAAAATTTAGTTAAAACAAAATTAATTTCCTGAGTACTAAAAGCAGGTAGGGAAATGCCTCAAGTGTAAAAATTTGATTGACATATAATGGAGATTATATCAAAGACCAGACAAAAAATTATAAAAAATCCTCACATTTCACTTATAAAATTTAATTAAAAGTCTCATAGCTAATACTCGTTTCCACGAGTAATCAATAATTATGATTTATTGTGATACATGTATTATTAAGGAACTGTGAGATGGGAATGACGGAGCCCATGGGCATACATGTATGAAGAGTGAAAGTTAAATGTACTCAAGATGTGTGTTATATATATATGTGTATTAGATAATGAATTTAGCTTCTATTAAGAAGAGACAGTGATTTGTGTTGGAGTAAGATACACTTTTATTATATTTGTTGTATAAAATAATATTTATATTCACTCTTTGCATATGTGCATGTGTGTGTGTGTGTGTGTGTGTGTCCACATCACATATACCTTGAGGACTCTGGTTTTACAATAAAAGTAGGATTACTCAGGCAGCTCATATTAACGAAATTGGATGGTAGCAATTCAATAGAGGACTACATTAACAGGATTATGTATGCTGCCCAACTCCGAGAAATAAAGTTTGACATAATAGACGAGAGAGTTGGTAGTATTTATTTGAGGAATATAAACCTATGATTATGGGCCTCATAGGCATTGGCCCAGGTGATGCTAATAAAATTGAATTGTTGCAAAACTTCAAACCACCTAATAATCGATCAATCGATCAAATTGGATTGAGATCTGAAGCACTCTACATCAATCAAACAAGTAAATAGAAAGTTGATAATGATAAACAAGTAAATGAAAGTTTAGGTCAAAAAAAAAAAAAAAAAAAAAGAGACCAGTGGAAAAAGGTTATCAAGTGTTTCAAGTGTCAATAACCTCAGAGTGACTCGCTAACTAAAGTTAATCTTTCTAATCAAAATCGATGAATGAAATTAAAAAGACGTCAGGCACATTCTTTTCATGTTTCTATACTGAAAAAGGTGAATCAAGTGAGAGGTATATTGATTCTTGTGCTTCAGTTCACTTAATGCAACACAAATTTAGAGGATCAAACAAAATAAAGAACATGGTCAACCCAATCAAAATTTATATGGCTAACAATGAACAAATTGAGACCAAACAGTTGAATGAAATTTATCTCAACTTCTCTGAAATTGATCTTGACAATGGTATTTATAAGTTGAACATAGTGACAGTTGAAGGAAAAAAAACATATAAATGCTGTTGTGAGCCCAAAGGAATTCTGTTATCGGCGCTTACACCACCTAAGCAGGAAAAATATGCATCTACTAAAAGACATGGCCAAAGGAGGCGACAGTATCAGGCCTTCTGATACAAATGTGAAATATGCAAATCTAGTAAACAAGCTTGCTTACCATATATGAAGAGTAAGTTTTGAGCTAAGAATACCCTGGGAGCTTGTACATACAGATCTGTGTGGTCCTATAGAAACTAAGTCTATTGGTGGAAGTGGTATACTTCTTTATATTACTGGATGATTATTCGAGGTTTAAATTTATTTACTTTTTGAAGACCAAAGACCAAGTTTCTAAAGTGTTAAAGAATATTCTAATCTGGTGGAGAATTAATTTGGACAAAAATTCAAGTACTTCACTCTGGGAATGGTAAAGAATATATCAATAATAAATTCTCCAATACTCTCAAAGCTAGAGGTATCTGGCACCAGAAAACAGTGCCATACACGTCTCAACAAAATGGTGTTGCAGAATGTGCAAACAGGAAAATTGTCGAAAAGGCTCATTGTTTGCTTCGTGATTCCTATCTCTTGGGCAGAAGCTACATCAACATCTATGTATTTTAACAACACATCAGGCTTCATAAGGCGTCACATCACTATCGGTGTCATGACACTGGCTTAAGAGGATGGTACTGTTTATTCTTATAAAGCTTGTAGAGTTGCTAGAGGCTTTTCACAGAAGTACGGTACTGACAAATTGAAAACATTTTGACCTGTTGCTAGTTGTGACACTTTAAGAACACTCTCTCAAACAAAATAAAGAACATACTTCTTTCCAAGAGATTGGATTATGAATATAAAAGTTTTGCTGCTAGTAAAAATTTGAATTTTTCACAATTTGACATAAAGACTACCTTCCTAAATGCTAATCTAAATGAAGAGTTAAACATGCAACAGCCGGAATTGGGAAGAAAAGTAAGCTTAGGCAGATAGTTACTGATGTACTTGACCTCAGAATGTGCCACTGCCTTAATCGGTAAGGACATTGGTAATGGTGTGTCCAGTGACTCCTCAACCTCCGCGTTATTGGACAATTTATTGTGATCTGGATGAAAAGTGAAAGTTTGCTTTAGAAGCTGGGTAAACATTTGGGCCTTGTCTTTGTCGGAAGAGGCCCAGGAACCATCTTCTCGACGTAAGGGGGCAGAAGGTTCATGATACTTTAAAATCCTGCGAGTAGCAGTCCAGAGGGATTTGTCTCCTTTTGAGAGGCTAGACAGGTAGGCATTAAATGCCTTATTTCGTAAAGCACCTAGTTTTTGCTTTACGAGACGAGATAGCTGGTTGAACTCCCAATGATCTGAGGGATGCCTGTACCTCTGGAAAAAAGACAATTAAAAGATTTATTAACCAAAGTTTTACCAAAAATTAGATTTGTGAATCTCTGTAAGCAATTGGGTATTATAAAACTTCATCAAAGAGAAGTTTTGGAGTGAGATAAAGTTATTTCATATTTGTCATGTATCTTTAGCCTAACCATAGACCAAACCATAGACTCCTGTGCTTTTAAATATAATTTGCTGTTAGAGATTACAAAACAAACACAGAGAAATTTTTCACACACTAGTTAATAAAAAGAAAATGATATTACCTGGAGGAATGTGATGGCTTAAGGAGTGTGATAAATGGCCCAAGGGGAGGTCTCTTGGAGGGGAAATAGGCTCACTCTTAATGCGAACAGAGCGAGGAGACGGCGAAGATGGAGGTGGAGAACTGCTTACACCCAAATGAGGTAAGCCACTGCAAGCAAAATACATTTATTTTCCTTAAGTTTTGCTTTGAATGCCTTATTTTAATAAGAAACAATAAATACATTTAAAAAAAAAATTTCCAAATATAAAATTAATTTTAAAATCTCTGATGAATTAATTATAAATTTCATTCTTTCTTTCTTTTCTTTCCTAAGTTGTACCTTTCAGCATGGAGGTAATTATTTATAAATTAAGTATTCATAGATTTAGGGAAGATTTGATCTTGATAGTCCTTATGATCCTGTTTGGTGTACACAAAATTTTAAAATTACATAGCATATACATTTGATAATAACTATAAATAAATAAAGTAATAATTAATAAAATTAAAATAAAGTATTAAAGGAAGATACATTATTGATGCAAATGTTACCCATGATGTATATAGGCAATGTGTCAATGTATACAACGACCAGTGAGGTCCTATTGTGCTGAGTCGGATCTACATGTATATATTTTCTAAGATGGAAAGAGATTCTTATAATGTGACCATAGAGATTCATCATGAAAATTGTAAATTCCCACATACTTGGCTTATCCATAAGGTCTATAAAATGGGAAAAGCACAAAAATCCCATTGGAAAAAAAAACAATGAAATGTTTTAAATGAGTAAAAGGCAATACAGTAGTACTAAGAAAGAAATTAATACATGTTTTTGCCTATTGCTTTGTATATAAAAGTCATTATGGATTCAAGCTTGGTTAAGCAATTTAAAGCCAGAAGAAATAAATGCTAATGATAATTGGTGCACAAAAAAAAAAAAAAAATGCTAATGCACTGAAACCCTACTTTAAAACAAATTAATACAAATAATTGTATAAATGACAATTGGTATGAAGATTTTATTTGGAAAAAAATGAACCCACAAATATATATAAATAGACAAAAGACACTATCATCATCAAAAGCGTGAAAACCTTAAAACATCTAAGAGTACCCCTAAGAAAATTTGGATCAGGAGGATAATCCTCATGGCGGTTAATCAATTTCGCTTTAAGCTAGTAAACACTTCAAAAAAACCTATTAACACAGAATTATATAAACTTTTTTTTTTTTGGCCTGTTTAGAAGTAAGATAAATAAGCAAGTTAAGAAAACAGGTAACATGAATATCAGGCACTTGATAAGAGATGAACAATTAGAGATAACAAAAATGTNACATTTAAAAAAAAATTTAATAAAACACAAACCATCATTTAATATAGTTTAATAGAAAGTATAATTTTTAAAATAAATTTTGCGAATTCACCTGTCATCAACAATAAGTAATAAGGCTTACAGCTAGAAATACAAAAGTAGAAATCTAGTCATTTACAACCATAAAGCAATAGGCAATCAATAAAAATTTGATTTTATATGGAAAATTTAAACATATCATTTTTATTATTTTTGGATTTTCCAATGGGCTATACCCATTTAATTGGCAGGTAATTAAAAAAATACACATTTTTTAAAATTGTATTTTTTGGATTTACCTGATCTACCTTCTGGAGACCAGACTTTATGGTCATAACTATTCTTTTTTTTTTTTTTTTTTTTTACATAGAGCTACACTCAGAGTATGGGGTAGTAGGTGAAATTGACATCACAAGTGTTATATGTATAAGGTTTAGAAGAGAAGAAGTGGGAACGAAGGTCTCTCCTGCTTTGAAAGAAACATAACTTTATTGGTTATAAAATCATTTAGTTAATTATTTACGCTTTAAAATGAATATGCTTGATTATTTTGCAAAGCATAACTGCTTTGGGTCTCTGGCAGCAATTATTTTACAAGATAATTAAATAGGTAGTGAAATTACTAAATTTAATTAATACCTGGAGTGAGCAATAGATGAGCTGATAGAAGAAGTCCAAGAGAGAGCAGATGATAAACCCATTTCAGAACTTGAGATGTCCGTATAAATACCAGGGAATGATCCAAGAACAGGCGTTTGAAGAGCAACAACAGGAGTATTCAGAGAAGTTCCAATACCACCTCCATTTCCTCCACCACCCTGGGTAAGTAAGGATGCTATGAGTTTTTTTTCCCTTAGAATATGTAGCTAACAAATGGTTAGCAAAGAATTTTAAGTAATAATCAAGTTGCAGATAAAATATATAAGCACTGTTTCAATAAAGATTTAAATTGTTTAAAACTATCACCATTGATAAAGATATATCCTTATGAAATTTTCCACATTTTATTTATGATACAGACAAAATGTATAATAAAACTTCATTTGCAAGAGGAGCACTTTTATAATTCCAAAGATTAAATCCACATAACCATACCTATTTCTTGTTGCCATCCCAGTTAATTCATGGTCTGCCAAACATAGAATTGCAAATCAATGAGCATATCAAGCTATTAATATGCCCATTCATATATTTTTCTTTTGAGCCTAGAATTGAATAGAAGAGAAGCTTGTTCTGAAGTTAATGGCAAACTATATAAAACCCATTTACAAATGATTTTGGATACAAAAGTGACAACTAAAATGTCACAATGTAAGCTTTTGGAGCAAGAAGTTTTAATTGCGAAATAAATTTTCTTTCTTCTTTGATAATTTTTTTTGTTTTCTTTGGTAATTCTTTCCCCTATGCTTAGATTCTCATACATGCCTGACACTTTTAAACCTCAATCTTTTACATCAATTAATTTTTTTTCTTAACTCCATTAATATATTTCTTACTAACTTAATATAACTAATAATACAATTATATTAGTAATATTATGTTTTAATCTTTCATTTCTTCTAAATAAACTTTTTAACTTTAAACTATGAGGGAAATTACACGTTCTATATAAAGCATTATCACTCTCTATCTTACATAAGTTGCTTAAAATTTATAATTTTTGTAAAAGAAAAAAGCTTTTTCATAAAAAGTCCTTACTTCCTAAAATAACTTGACATTTCTTCAAGCAAAATTTATTCAGGTACATCTTGTGCATAATAGGAGATTGCCAAAAAGAATTCAATATATAGAAACTTTCTTTGATAGACAAAAAAAATTTAATGATCTTGGTTCAGGGGCTAATTTTTTGAAATTTGAAGACTTTTGTTATATGGAAGTTCAATATAAAGAGTAACAAAGATTTTACTCTTTTTCTTACTTGAAACATATATTTTTTTTAGTAAGAGTAAATTTTCCTGATGACACAAATAAATAAAACATAAAATCCAAATATGTGAGTTAAAGCATCAATACTGAAGTTGCTACAAATGCAATGCTTCAAACCAACAAAACAAGTAATGAAGTTTACTCTTCCTTAATTATATTAATTTTAAAACAAATCCTACAGAATCACCTTTCCAATTTGCATAAAAATGTGAAAATAATATGACAGACTTATATTATAATCTATGATCACTGAATAAAACATCTATGTTTGTAATAATTGACCAAAAAAAAAAAGAAAAAAAAGAAAAGTTTTTTAGGTAGAAAAACAAATAAATTAAAAGAGGACATTTTGCATTGTAAATAAATATGTATCAAGAAGACAATTTTAAGAAAGCTACTAACATCATCATGAGTGTTAGGTATAACAACCCTCAGATTAGCTCTTGATGGTGCTGGAGAACTATGTTTAGGAGGTGGCGGCGGTGGTTTTCCTAGATGTCCTCCTGGTGGACCAGGAGAAGGTGAACCTCCCAATGGAGAACTTGAATGGGGATAGCCATTGCTCATTTCTAACATAGAACCTGATGGGTAAACTGCAATAGAAATAAAAAAAATGAGAATAATTATTTTACAGTTGGATTTACATAAATATAAACTTTGCACATTTAAAAAAAAATTTAATAAAACACAAACCATCATTTAATATAGTTTAATAGAAAGTATAATTTTTAAAATAAATTTTGCGAATTCACCTGTCATCAACAATAAGTAATAAGGCTTACAGCTAGAAATACAAAAGTAGAAATCTAGTCATTTACAACCATAAAGCAATAGGCAATCAATAAAAATTTGATTTTATATGGAAAATTTAAACATATCATTTTTATTATTTTTGGATTTTCCAATGGGCTATACCCATTTAATTGGCAGGTAATTAAAAAAATACACATTTTTTAAAATTGTATTTTTTGGATTTACCTGATCTACCTGACCGAACCCCAACCAAAAATTATCTAATAATAATATCTACGGTCAAAAAACTCTCCACTTAAACTGTAGGTTCTATTGCTTTACCTTTTCTCGTACAAGCAATCGAAATCCTTTCAGTTATAATTGAACGTCTGTACTTTCTAACATCCAAATCTGATCAGTCTTTCCAAAGAGTAAGATTTACCATTTAGACCTTTTTTCTTGCAGGATTCGTTTATCGTTAGTTTTCATGTGTACCAGTGATTTGGCGATAGCACCTTAGTGGTGCGACTGCTACCTTATGACTTCTGTTCTTGCTCTCCTCAGTTTGACATGACAAATCACTACTGGTATAAAATGGGCAAATCCCTAAGGCTGCTGAGGGAATCCCAAAGCCTTGTTAGCCACTTGATTATCCGAAGATAACCAATTGTTTCCCAAACTGTGGATACTGCGGGGGAAGTGAAATTGGAATTCGTCTTCCAAATATTTGAGTACTGGTGCTCAATACACAAAAGCTGGGTTACGACAATGACATATTCTCAACGCTTGGGTATATATTATTTAACAATTTTTTAGAGATGTTCTTTCACAATTGCTGCATTAGAGAAGGGAGTATATTTTTAAGTCTACCAAGCATCAATTGCACGAACTAAGCCAATCCGTTCTAAATACTTAATATTTATACTTCAAATTTGTTTCATATGTACCACCATTTTGTATNTAGTCCCCCCCCTATATATAAGAGAAAGATAGGTGAAAGGCAACCAATTATAGTTTTCAGTGCATTCACTAGATGGCAGGGCAATATTATTGTGTTGCTTATGATTTTTGTGCTGTTTTTTGCTGAATGAACTGCCGTTGTTTGATGTTCTGTTGTACTGTGCACAAGGCCTTTCGATTGCCAGGGGCCAAAATAGAGGAAAGAATTACCATCCCCATTTGTGGAGCCTTCACCTCCCCAGGTACCCTGAATTTTATAGTCTCATAGAGTGCTTCATTCAGAATAATTGACCCCTACAGTTTTTCTTGTTTCTATATCATAAAAAACCTATAAGTGCATCTGATTTATTAATTATAGAATACTACAAAAGTTTTTTTTTTAGATGTAAAATATTTAAAAAAAATAATTGTCTCATTATTTTCAGATCAGAAAAAAATGTGTATTCATTCAGTTCCATTCTTCAGAGGTGTGTTCTATTTCATTAATTTAAGTATTACTGTTGTATATTCTNAAAGTTTTTTTTTTAGATGTAAAATATTTAAAAAAAATAATTGTCTCATTATTTTCAGATCAGAAAAAAATGTGTATTCATTCAGTTCCATTCTTCAGAGGTGTGTTCTATTTCATTAATTTAAGTATTACTGTTGTATATTCTATTTTTGTTATATTTTCCACTCAGATTGTATTCCTTTTTAAATTCTTACTTTGTTTCATGAAAATAAAAAAAAAATTATTTATTTTGTGAAATATTTACAATAAGACAATAGCATTATTTATTTATCAACTCATCTCATGTTGTGGAAGGGAAACTTCTATGTCAAGGGAAGATTGGAGATGGCCAATTCATTCAATAATAATAATTTAATAATTTCAATCAATTAAAGGAAAAATCAATAATTTATTCCTGATGAAGCTCTGAAATTGAGGAAATAAGTTTTGGTTTTTGTTCTTAATAATTATATAACCTTGCGCAGTGGCAATATCGTAACCAAGAAAACCATTCTATGAGCACGGAGGTAGAAGAATTCCTTGATTCCCCTCTTCCTCTGTCTCCACCTCCTAAAGCCGTCACCCCCTCTGAGGTCAAATATATCCTTTCCCGCTTGCCTAAACGCAAGTCTCCCGGGTACGATCTTATTACAGCCCAAATTCTAAACCACTTTCCCAATAAAGCAGTAACTTTCCTTACCTACCTCTACAACACCATTCTCCGAACCACACACTTTCCTCTCCTGTGGAAGTTATCCATCGTAATCCTATTTCCAAAGCCTGGCAAACCCCCAAGTAATCCTTCTTCCTATCGCCCAATAAGCTTGCTTCCCCTCTTTTCAAAAGTCTTTGAGAAGATTCTTCTTAAAAGGCTGATACCAATCTTAGATGAACACCATATACTTCCAAAACACCAGTTTGGTTTCCGAGCCAAACACTCCACGGTCCAACAGGTGTTTCATGTTGTAGATTGCATATCTTCCTCTTTCGAGAATAAGCAGTACTGCATTGGTTCCTTCCTCGATGGGTCGCAAGCATTTGACAGGGTCTGGCATCGCGGACTGTTGTTCAAATTAAAATCCATCCTCCCAAGCACCCTTTACCTTATCCTTCGCTTCTACCTAACCGATCGATTCTTCAGGGTCCGACAAGGATTAGATTACTCCGAATATTACCAAGTGGAGGCGGGAGTTCCACAAGGTAGTGTGCTCGGGCCTATCCTTTACATCCTGTATACTGCCGATATACCCTCCCATCCTAACACACTTCTTGCAACCTTTGCTGATGACCAAGCAATTCTTTCTTCCGATGTTGACTCACATACTGCCAGGAGAAATCTCCAACGACATCTTATGGGCATACAGCGATGGTGCCAGCTCTGGTGCATTAAGGTTAACAAAAGCAAATGCTGTCCTGTGACGTTCACACTAAGGAAGAAACAGCCTGACAGAATTTACTTTAATGATATTCTCATCCCTACTTCCGACAGCGTCAGATATCTGGGCTTTCATCTTGACTCCCGATTAGCATGGAACACACACACAAAAATCAAAACACAGGAACTAAATAGGAGATTTGGACAACTTTACAAGCTGCTAAATCGCAAGTCAACTTTAACTGTGACTTATGGAGTCGAACTGTGGGGAACTGCTAAACCATCCAACATCCAAAGAATACAGTCCTTCCAATGCAAAATCCTAAGAATCATAGTTGATGCACCCTATTACGTTGCCAACTCCTTACTCCACAATGACCTTGAAATCCTGTTTCTAAAAGAAGTTATCTCAACCCGTTTTAATAAATTTCACTTTCCATGCATCCCAATCCTTTAGCCCAAACTCTATCTAGTATTACCCATCCTAATAACCCACCACGCCGCCTGAATAGGAAATGGCCGTGTGACCTCATCATTGCCAACACTTCCTAATAAGAATTGAAAAAATAACAATAAAACAAACAATTGTAAATATTTTAAATAGTGCTTTGGGAGTACTGCCATTGGACAGCTTCTCCACCAAGCGAAATACACGCTAGTTTAATTTTTTTTTTTCTTAATTATTATTATTTTTTTTTTTTTTAAGTTTTTTATTTTTTTAATCATTATTATTATTATTATTTATTTTTTTTTTATTATTATTTAAATTGTGTATATTGTACATTATCGTTATATTAGTACATATTTATTATATACTATGAGAGCACATTGCAAGATGCACGCAATGCAGGATGTAATTTCTCAATAAATAAAATAAAATAAATAAAATAAAATAAAATATACTATTTCACATCAAATTAAGTAAATTATCAAAAATGATAGTCAATTTTCTTATCGTATATGACATCTTATTTAAAAGTAACTGTGTCCGACAAGGTAAAGAATATTATTTACCTTGTCGGACACAGTGTTTATAGAACAATAGATCCTGTAGATTATATCAGCTTTCCATGCCAGTTTTTTGTTTTGATTTTAATTTTGCACATAAAATCAGTCTTTTGACATCTATAACATTGAACATCAAAAGCATAGGACTTGTCTTCTTCATAAATTTTACATAATTAGGATTATAATTGCATAATTATCCAAATGAGTCTTTTTATTTATCTGATTTAAAACCTCCTATACTGATTAGCTTATAGACACCACCTGATTTTTGTATATTTTTTTCCAGATGGATAAAGAGGAAGTTAAAAAACATGAGCAAAGTGGAGCAGAATTAAAAGAAGTATCTGAAAGTTCTCAAAAAGAATTAATCGAGACTGAGAAAGATGAGGTATGTCTTTTATTTATACCANAGATATATACATATAAATATACCAGAATCTGCATCGGATGATGATGGCCTAGGGCTTAAACTTGTATTTTGGCCCATATGTGGGCTTGATTGAAGTAAATTTGAATCAGAGTATCCAACAGGTACATTTACTGGAAGATTATGTGAATAACTACCTTGACCAACCTAAAAAAATAATAATAATCACAAAATTAAATTATTTATATTTATAAGAATTTATGATTTAAATAAACCAATAAAATTTATTGATTGAAAAAAAAAAAGCTTAAATTTACAAGGAATATTACATATCTTCTTAAAGTAAAAGTAGTATATAGTATCAAGAAACTTAAGAAATACTGTCAAAGCAATAAATAACTCTTAAGTAAACATATTAATTTGAAGCAAATGCTCAGGATAGGGGAGAAAAAAAAGAAGTATTTTGGTAGAGGTGCATTAACAGAAAAATTTACAGAAAATGGGCTTCTGCTGGTAATAAGTAGACTGAATCACTTTCAGTCTACTTATTTGAGAAAGATCATCTAACACTCAATGAATGTTAAGTTCCTCTCGGAAATTGTAATGTAAATAAATTGGTGTTTTCTCAAATCAGTACCAGAGAAGTAACAAAATTTTGCAACAAAAATTTTCATATTTAAAAATTAAGTTAAACATAATTGGTATTTTATAATTTATAAGATTAGATTTTATTTCAGAAATATGAAATCCTTATATTTCTAAGTTACAAAAAAAATTACCCTATGATTTAACTATTCAGAGACATGTTTAAAAAATAGCTAATCTATTTTTTCATGGTTATAAGGATAAGAAGACTGTAAGAGTGGGTACAAAATTTGTACCCATGTGTGTATATGGACTGAAAATACCAGGTCATTCAAAAAGTCCTGTTGTTTTTATAATGGAATTTTAAAATAAACAAATAATTACAAATAAATACATTTATTCATAAACTTATTCTCTGTTACAATCAATAACTTTCTCCCAACATAATGGTAAGTCACAAATTTTTTCTTTAAAAAACAGCTGTTTTTATTGATGAAAAAACTCGTTCAATAGTATAGCATATAGTATATAATAGCCTGTCTTAGTTGTTGAAACATTTCTGTCTGAGATGGTTGCCCAGAGATCTCAAGAGGTGGTAATCAGTAGGAGAAAGGTCAGGAGAATAGGGTAGATGTGACAAAACTTCCCAACCAATATCGGTCAATTTGGCAGAGTGTGGTCGAGCATTACCACATGGTAATGGAAAGTAGAGTCCTTTTTCTATTTATCAATTTGGGATCCAAAACCTTTAGCTTCAAGTAGCAATAGTCGAATATTGTAGGGTATACTTCTGTAGTGATAGTTGATTGACATTGATGCAGAATTTCAATTGGCTGTCCAGAAAACTATTAGTAAAATTTTATTTGGATAGAGATCAGGATTTAAAAAAAATTTTTTTTGTTTATCACCAGTAAACAACCCAGTGATCAATATATGATTATAAATTAGTAAATAATTGTTTAAAATTATTTAAAAACCCATTTTTTGTTACAGGTGATGATTCTGTCTAAAAAGGATTTGATATCTTAGTGGGAATCTAAAGAAGATGCCATTGTTAAGCGGCTTACCTAATAAGGTAACAAAAACTATAAGTTTATGAAGAATCCATTGGTCTAGTGTTTTTACTTTTTGCAGTTAATGGAGATAACTCTAGGCAGTGGTTGGAGGAATATTAAGTTATATGGCCACCTCTGAGCAACTTTGTCGAGGATCCAACTCAATTATTTTTTTGAAATCCTCTAAATCCAACTACCTTTGGCTAACCTGAGCGAGTATCATCTTCGAGTGTCTCATCGCTTGCACAAAATTTGGAAAACCAAAATTTTGCCTTCTGCTCAGAGAGGGCATCCTTTCCAAAAACAGAGCATATTTTTCATGCAGCTTCAATAGCTTTTAACTGAGTTTATACTCATAAAGCAAAATTGACCTAATACGAGTTTCCACCAGGATCATTTTTGACTAGTCAGTTTGAAAGCTTAAAGAGGACTAGATTAAAATGAATCCCCCTTTTCATAAAGGATTAACATTTGTTTTCCTGATGTTAAAATCCAGTTTTGAATTCATTCAACATCAAAGGCTCTAGAATAAAAATAAAAATTATAAACTATAAAATTGACTTCATTAATAACCTAACAACCTTTTAATTTTATACTGTTTCTAGACATAGTTTAAAATTATAAATATTTATGCTGAGACATTATTTATATCCATAAATTTTTTTTTTAATTAATGACTAATTCTCAATTGTTTTTAAATTTTTTGACATTTTCACATTTTTGCTAGACCTAAGTAAGGAAATAACTTATCTAAATTGACAATAATTATAAAACTTTATGTCCTATGAGTATATATTGTTAATCTTGTAATTTTAGTTTCATATATATGGGTTGATACCACACACCACAATTTTTTTTTTTTTTTTTTTTTTTTTCTTTTTGAGAAAAATAAAAGTCAATCAGGATCAGATTTCTTTCAATAAAATAATATTTTGTATGCTCTTTTAAAGATTAGTATAGAATAAAACTGCTAGCTTAACTGACTTGATTTTATTCACAATTTTGTTTATAAAACTTTGATTCAACACTTGCAAATGATAATTAGCAGCAAGCTGAAGAAGCATAGTATAATGAGATATAACTTCTGGTTCAACTGAAGTATTGAAAAGTAAAGTAAAAATAAAATACAGGGTCGGGTCACAATAGTAAGTTATCATTTAAATCAAGAGGATTAGAATAAAGAAAAGAAAAAAAATATAAATGTATTAAAATGCAATACAATTATTTCTTAATGTAAGATAATCACAAGAAAAAGGTCAACTGGTCTGCTAGATATTTTATATAGGACAAACTTGACTTGCGTGAAAGACTTAGTTTGAAGATGGCTAGACCTGAAGATGCCATAAAAGGCAAAATATTTTCCTAAATAAAGTATCTAGTTGACAAATAGGCCTTTTCCTTACAGTTATCCTACATTAACTTAGATTAAAGTAAATATTTTTGAATTCAATTCAAATATAAAAATTTTATGAATTTAAAATGTATATTGCAAAATTTGTTCATTGGATCATTAGAGCTATCAATGTTTATTACTGTAAATAAGCTTATTCATATTATTATTTAGAAACTAAATACATAATTACCCTGTTGTTTGCAAGTTGATTTCTTTGCATCATCATTTGAAATTCTTCATCAATTTTATTATATTTTGCTTCAGTCCTGGGAGTCAATTGATATTCAGAATCACCTTCTGGGCTGTCTGGACTGCATGCACCATTTTTGTGCTCTTTTTTATTTAATGCCTTAAAAAAAATAGATACTTTATATAATATTTTGAATTATTACATGAGTCTAATTAAAATAAATACTATACAATTACATATTACTTGTTTCTAATTATCATAAATGAATAGTACCTCAATAATATTTTTATTTGTGAGTGATTCATGTGGTTCATTGTATTCAGTATATTTCAATAAAACTTTATCCATGTCAGTGCTGGCATATTGATATAATTTGTTGCTACTACTGAAAATTATAAGAGCAATTTCACAGTCACAAAGAACACTTAATTCATAAGCCTTTTTCATTACCCCAAATTTCCTTTTGTTAAAAGTGACCTAAAAAAAAAGCAATACTTTCATAAAAATAATATTAACATAATATCAGTTATAACACAAATACATTAAAAATTTTTTTCATTAATAATAAACACATATATTACAAATCCAGTTATTAAAAAAAATAATACTGATAATGAAAACGAGGTCCGAATAAGGATAAAAGCAACTTTAAGAATTCCTTATGTGAATAATGAATTCTTAATTAAAGTCACAGTTATTTATAATATATANTTGTGGGATATGGCACACGCGGTGTGCGAATAGCAACCCTCCATTTCTTACGTAGAGCTAAATTTTAAAATAACCAATAAGATGAACCCGCTAGTAGAGGGCTGCCTAAAGATAATATATAATTATTTTTACAGTATAATTTATAGTGTTCTATTGTAACAAATTAAGTCTTCAGTTTTTGGTTTTGAGATAAAGCTTATAAAATTAATTGAGAAATAATTCTGAGTTTTATAAATACATAAAATTTAAAATTTTCATAACTCTTCATTTTATTTAGCATAAACTCCATTGATTCAAGTCTTGCTTAGGCAATATTTATAGTAATGTATTAATTGGACCTAATTTCAATAAACTAACATAAATGATGAAATGCAACAATCAATCACCAGCGTATTATATTTTATTTTGCCATTAGAGAGAAAGGACAAATACAATACTGTTATGAACAATTCATCTTAAAATTAAAGATGACAAATTTATTGTTAAGAGCATATCAAATGGTAAACACACGTTCCTTCACTAATCATTGAAATACAAATTTTCTGAATAATCTACATAGTCAGTACCTGTCTATTACGTTCATCAGTTATGCGAGAAATTTGTATTTTCTTGCGTCCCATGGTGTTGAAAAGGTTAGCCACAGGGGCTATGAACTCACTGTCTCCAATCCTGATGACTGTCACAGAAAAAGTTCACCTCGATTCCAAACCCACACTCTGAAACAAAATTAATTTTTTATTTATTTTTAAATATATNCACACCGTGAACAAAGAACCGTCTCTTTCATCACAGCTGTGAGATCACCGCCATGTTCCGCATGCAATGACGCTTGCATCTTCTGCAACGCTCTCAGTCCACGGCTGACCTTATCTGCAACCAATCAAGTAGAATCGAGTAGGCTGTCCTCGTTCATAACGGGCCAGAACACCGTTTTTATACTGGAGTCTCAATTTATTTTTTTTATATGTTTTGTTTGTTGGAATTCGGTCAAGGTAGATCTAAAAAAAAATACAAATTTTAAAAGAAGGGTATTATTTTAAAATTATCTGCTGACGTTTCGGCTTACATTGTAAGCCATCTTCAGGGCTGTTGAAATACAATATCATGAGAATACTATAATAATTTGCAATATTATAGTTGCCATAATGTAATATGATATCAAAAATATGAATGAATGAATTTCAAACAGAAAAAAACTATTAAGAAATTGAAACATTAATTGACCATACCTACATTATGGCAATTCTATATTGTAATATTGTAAATTATTATCGTTTTTCATGTCATTGTATTTCAATAGCCCTGAAGATGGCTTACAATTTAAGCAGATAATTCGGCAGATAATTAAAAAAAAAATACACTTCTCAAAATTTGTATTTTTTTGGATCTACCTTGATCGAACCCCAACAAAAAAAAACATCTAATAACTGATTTTTTTTTCTTTCACAATCTAAAATCCAAGAAACAGACAGATACATAATTAAAACAGGTAAAACAAAACAATGTATGAAAAAAAAAACAATAATTTGTTAAACTCATCTTAATTATCAATTTAAATTGTAATTTTAACTTGAAAAAAATCAATAAAATAATTACTCTTCTTCTTTGATGCCTTCTGCATCTATAAAATTAGAATGAATGATTTTACCACACTCATAAAATACGTCTTATATTTACATACATAGGTGATATCAACATTTCATAATGCCTCTTCATCATTTCTGTAAAAATAATAATTAAAATTTTAATTAAAAAATACCTGGTTAAAGTATAAGGACAAAGTCTCAAAAGTTTCGTTCATTTATTATTTCTGATATGAAAAAATATAATTGCCTTTGATCAAATAAATTGAATTCAACAGAAAGTAGTATTTGAGTTGGTTTCATGTGTGATTTTTGGAATGATTAACTTACACTTAACTGGATATAATTTTAAATAATAATAATAATCACTATTTATTTTAATTTTGTTTACTTACATTTTTGTATTTTATACACGTTTTG
>KZ808705.1:142741-153730 GCA_000696205.2 Oncopeltus fasciatus
GAGTTCGAGTCCCGGCTGAGGTAATGAGAACTTTTTATTCTAACTCCCTTGCATTTCTTGTTTAAAAAGAAGTAATATTTTTTATTATTACGTAAGTAATAATATATTATTCTAATATATAATATTTGAATTTTTTTTAATACCGGTGGTAAAACAAAATACTTAAACACAAATTGAAAGAATAAGGAATATTATATATATATATATATATATACTAAATTAAATGGAATATGTAAAATTTTAAGAAAATTTGTAATTTTTTGTAAATTACAAACTAGCTAACAAATAACTCACGTTCATTTATCAATGTCAAGCAAATGCCGACTTTAAAATTAAAAGGATTTAAGTATAATAATTCTAAAAATTATAGCCCATGAAACAGAATAAATATGTGTACATTGCTGATTTGTTTCTTAATCGGCTAATGACTTAAGAACACACACATAGGGTTCCACGGTCTCCAGAAATATTCTTAAATTCATCTTCCGTGCTTGGTCCTGTAGAAAAGACGATTAAGACCCTCCAAGTTGGCTCTGAAGCCCTAAAGAAGCCATTACGGGATATGCGAAAGCTCGGGGAAAAAAACTTTTCTACAGTATCAAGCCTGGAAGAAGAATTAAAGAATAATAAGTGTATTTTATTATACAATGTTACATATAAAATCTATTTTGTTATATAAAAAAAAAAAAAAAAAACTTTTTTATGATTCCTTACAAATACTATTGAAACTAGAGGAAAAAAGAAAGAGCCTGGTACTTTAGTCGCTTTTAATTTTCGCCTTCAATTAGCTGGGAAAAAAAAGGCCGGGGGTGAATGGGGCTGACTGCGTTATCCGTCGGAATCTCCTGCTTGTTCCCCTCATTCCAGATTATCCCTTCTAGTTAGCCCACTCCCTAATGATTGTGTGAAAGCCCTTCCTCCGGGGGTAGAAAGTTGTGGGGAAATACCTGGCAACACTTTCTCATGGTCACACTTCAGGGGAAAATAGGAATTTTAGGAGGAAGACAGACGAAATTATGTTCAAAAATTTAACTACAGTTATCATTTCTTTAAAAAAAAAAAAAAAAAGTGTATTTTTTTAAATTATCTGCCAACGTTTCGGCTTAGATAAATAGATAGTTTCATTACCAGATACATTACGGATTATTGGGACTTTAATGTTTAATGCAATATAAATATGTAAATTAAACATTTCAATAAATTAAAATAAATATTTCGCTCTAAAATATGTATATAAGGTGCTGTATTAATTTCAGGTATCTTCGAAAATTAAAATCAATTTATTTCTGAAATCCTGTTGCTTTTCAGGAGATTAGCAACGATAACAGGAACATAACAAAATTTTAGTCAGTCATTAAGTATTCATTAACGTTTCGGCTTAGATTGTAAGACATCTTAAGGGTTATCATGAAGGCGAGAGGGGACGTTACGCCACCAAGATCCCATTTTCATGATATTTAAAACCTATTAATGGGACCTTGGTGACCCGACGTCCCCTCTCGCCTTTATGATAGCCCTGAAGATGCGATACAATGTAAGCCGAAACGTTGGCTGATAATTAGAAAATACACATTTTTTTAAATTTGTATCTTTTTGGATCTACCTAGACCAAACCCCAACAAAAAACATCTAGGTAATAATAACCAATATTGTTAGGGGTAAAGACTTATTGTTTTCAATGATGTGATAGTTCTTTTAATTTGTTATAATTCTTTATATAACCATGAAATTAATAAAAACAAATTCAAAGTATCCAAAGAAAGATTAAACATAAGATTTCAAAATTAAGGTCCGCCACCCTTCATTTAATATAATTCTCAAACTTACAGACAATTAATTCTCCGGGGACTTTTGATATTTTCATTACAATTATAACTGTTGACTACTCCAAAAAAATTTTTTTTTCTTTTTTTTTTTTCTTTTTCTTTTTCTTAGCAGTCGTAGTTTAAAAGTAATGTTTGCTGAACTCGGTCAAGGGGAGTTTATGTTTAAAGGGAGACCAAAATCTTAATATCTCCGTCATTAATAGAGTTTAAAAAAATGGAATAAATTAGGGATAAAATATTATTTTTGAACATTTATCTTCTGTAAAATTTTCAGGAAAACTCCTGCTAACAACGAGATTTACGAAAAACACTAAGATGGCTGAGCCCATCCGACATTCATCTTTTTAGGCCAGGTATAGAGCCAGAATTAGTCATCTTACCTTTTACGCTCAGATCTCCGTCTTTTGATAAAAATTGTCATAAAATAATTAATTTGCCATTATATACACACACACACACATACACAAGCACATATACCTTTAACGAAACATGGGAAATATCTTAGATTACACCTCTCCCGCGTTCTTTTTTTTACATAGTGCATTTTATAAATTAAGCCTAATCCATTATGAAAGAACTCATGTTAAATTTTTTTTTAATTTTTAGCAAATTGCTTGCAATTAATTTATGTGTTCATAGTTTTAGTCAAATATGTAAAACAATAATATATAGTTAATATAATAATTATGCATAAAATATAATTATTATGACAGAATATATAATACAGTAAGCAAGGATAAAATTGTTTAACAGAAATCAATGGGCACAACAATTATATATTTGTTTAATTTAAAGGTTCTCAGTGCTGCTTGTTTTTTCAAATGCTTTTAAATATGTTTTGCTACGATTGTAACGATTGATAATTAGAATACAAATACATCTAAAATCGTTATCACCTTCACAAAATCCAATGTCGCGAATAATTACAAACACAGGTTCAATTCCCGTCATTGACTACGAGCAGACTCATATTGGGGTGAGAGGGGAGGGCCTAAAACTAAAGCAATGCCCCACTGAATAAATCCCCAGACCCGGGCAGACGTATGGTAAACACATTCATAAGTATAAAACATACATGGCCCAGGCTCGTGCATATTTAAATAGCTTGGTGGCGAAATCCCATGTACACAGCTGAATAATTCTACACAGATGTAAAATTTACTATATACCGCTTGAATAGAATGAATTTTGAAACATGTTTGCTAATCGAGTTAGCAACACTGAATAGAATAACATCGATACAAATCAATTAAAAAGATTGTTTTACTTCTTGTAGAATAAATTTTAAAATAATTACGGTACATGCAATCTATGGAGGAAGAACGTATTACATATTAAATAAATGTGATTTTTTTTTTTTTTTTTTTTTTTGACAGACAATGTTAATTTTTTGGACTACGAATAGAAGCGGTAGGGGGGAGGGGATCAAGAAAAAAAAATTGTTCGGACGGAAGAATGGTTCAAGACATGAAGTTAGAAGGAATAGAAAGGATATCTAATGAGAGTCGATTGGTGGTTCAGCAACCGTTATTTCAATTTGTACATATTCCCTTTATCAAAACTAAATGGCTAGATATTTGATCATTTCTAAAACAAATTTGGTCATCAATTGAAGGTGATATATTATAATTATAGTAGAAAAAAAAAAGAAAAAACAACAACTTATATGTCTAAAGACAAATTAGATGTATTCAAGGATAATTTTATCATGAAACACATGCATAATATATTATCTTGAAACATACACACTTATTATGGTATTTCTTGTTCATGTAGGCTTCAACGGTCTCCAGAAATATTCATATTTTCTTTAAATTAGTGTTAGCCTCACTTTCTATCAATTAGGATCATGGAGAGAGGGGCTATCTATAGGTTGTCATTTCATTTTAAACATCCATGAAACAGGAAAAGTTTTTATTTATCGATAAAAGCTTGCTCTGGGCGGGATTTGAGCCCGTAGCGCCAAGAGGCCCGAACGGATCCCATGAGCAACCCTGGCGCTCCTAGTTATTCATAATTCTTTTTCCCAAGCTTTCGCACATTCTATGATAGCTACGTCTGGGCTAAATGGGTAATGAGCTCATTTAGCCTTGAAGAAGCCGGGTAATCATTTATTGAGAAATAAAAGCTTGCTCAGTGCCGAATAAAAGCTCACTGTAAATAAACTAATTTCGTTCATAAGAAAAAATTAACTAATTAAAATCTTGGAAGCCATTTAATTGTATAATACTCAGATGAACGTGCAGAAAATGTTTCACGGAGTACAGATTATTAATTAACTCCTAGGCCGTTTATATTATTGTGCAGAATTCAGTATAATACAATAATAATTTCCCGGCCTATAAGTCAGATTAATAGGTTTTGCAATGTACTATACAGTATAAAGTTAATAACAAAAAAAAATAAGCAATGCAAATGAATAGAAAATATTGCTTAATATTCTTCTGTACTAACAAAAGTTATAAATAAAGAAATGAATAATTTATCTTAATTCACTGGAAGTACAATTCTTCACATTAATAAAAGTATTATAGCCTTCTTGAAGTATTATTTAATTTATATATGAATTGAAGTCATGTATAAAACATCCATAAGCTTTTATTAAAATTATTCAAACAGATTAAGTAGGAAGTAGGATATTAAGGTAGTGTTGATGGTTGCAAGGACATTATGTATTTAAAAAAAAAGAAATAGTTTAAATAGCTTCTCATAAAACTGTTTATTTTTAAAAATTAAAAGTTCACGAATGATAGAAATTAATGAATAATAAATCAAAATAACTTTTACGGTTCCAGAAAAGAAAGGACCAGTTATGGTAAGAATAATAGAAGAAAAAAAAATATTACTTAAATACTGTCAATTGGTTTGTTGCAAATAACGCATATAGTGTACAATTCTGCAGTGTATTTCACCCGTGCAGAATTCTATAAAGCAAGTATAATATATTTAAGGGAAGGACTTTTGTGCTGGCTTTGTTCTACCACCCAAACAGAGTATTAAAAAAAATTGTTCATCACTCTAAAATCAAGTTTTTTGTTTTTTTTTTCCTTTTAATGGAGTCCAAGAAATCTAAGTGTTTGCTATCTAAGATGCATAGATGTGTATGGCTATGAGATAGCTGAATGATGTCGCCCATGCCATGTTTTGTGAGTCGTTATACTGACACTCTTAGCCAAGGATACACAGGAGATGCGTAAACTATGGTCATTTCCCATGTTTCATATGTTCTGGGCTGACTCTAGAGGGAACTTCAAGAGGGAAAGCGCACAACATTCTAATTGAAATATGACATACATAGTTTGTTGTGTAAACATGTATATAATTATTTTCAGTAACAAACTAACCTTAAAAATAATAAATTTTCCTATTCAGTTTTTGTTATAAAAAAGGTTACTGTAGACGTTGGTATATATAAAGTTCGGACATAACACTAATACATTACACATTACAACTATAGTACAAGATAATTTATTTTCTGAATGAAAAAAAAGGTTTATTGATTGAAGGCCCGTGTTTAAATGCAGAAAAGATGGTAAACTTTTGTTAATAAAGCAGTTGTATTTCATTTATTGAATATTATTATTATTATTATTATAAAAACTTTTAAAAAAATATTCCCACATGGCCTAATTTACTTACATTTGAACCAAAATCATTTTAAACAATGTCTAGAACAGAGTATCTTAGAGGAAGATGAAAACTTACTCGTTTGGTTCAGAACTATATTTTTGCATCAAGAGATCAATGTTTGTAAGCATTTTCCTGCAATAAAACCAATCTCTCAGGAATTTAGGAAGTATTCCATAGACATTAATGTTAGTTATCATAGCATCGAAAATTAAAATTTAAAGTTAGCCACCAATAGATTGATAAAGATTCATATGAGTTAAGGTTATATTATCTTAAATTAAGGCCAATTATTAAAGCATAATACACATAAGTTATGTCAGTAACAAGCAATAACAGTTAGAAAGAACACAAAAATAATGAATTATTATATACAACTCACTTGTATTCTCCCTTTATTTTACACCAATAATCTGAAAAATAATTGCATGTTTAAAATTTAAAATACCTTTTCTAATGTATATTTTAATTAATTGTTTGACAATTGAGTAGACAATATTTCATTAGTATCGGCAGATAATTTTTAGACTTTATACCAATGTCAAAAAGATTCTAGAGGTAAATTTGAAGTATCAAAAGACTGCAAGATCATTTGTAATATAATTCATTAAAATCAATAGAGCTGTTCAACAGTCTCCTCCGAAGATTCTTCAATGTTAGGGGAGCTTCAGGAACAATTTAATCCACTCAAAACTAAATTTTAACTATCTGGAACTTAATTAAACACTCAACCAACGCTCAAATCGAACTTTTAATGTTGTATTTCTGAAAATATCATACATTTAATAAAAACTTTAAAAGACAATTCGAAAAAAAAAAATTTGAAAAAAAACAGACTACAAAAAAAAAAAAAAAGTAAAACTGCCGGGCTACGTCATATTGACGTCACAAAATAGATAGTTTCATTACCAGATACATTACGGATTATTGGGACTTTAATGTTTTAATGCAATATAAATAAGTAAATTAAACATTTCAATAAATTAAAATAAATATTTCGCTCTAAAATATGTATATAAGGTGCTGTATTAATTTCAGGTATCTTCGAAAATTAAAATCAATTTATTTCTGAAATCCTGTTGCTTTTCAAGAGATTGGCAACGATAACAGGAACATAACAAAGTTTTAGTCAGTCATTAAGTATTCATTAACAGATAAATGGTGGGTCGATATAAGGGTCGTCGACTAATTAGTGGCTAAGCCCAACGAAGAGCCCTTCATGCCAAATAACTATTAGCGTAAGAGCTTTGAATAGACCTTGGATCTGACTCAAGAACTCCTCCGGGCAGTCAACTGGCAAATCACAGCCGCCACCTCCTAGTTGCAGGCCTCCGTAACAGCCACCACCTCCTATGTACAGGCGTCCATAACAGCCACCACCTCCTATTGTACAGGCGTCCATAACAGCCACCACCTCCTATGTACAGGCGTCCATAACAGCCACCACCTCCTATTGTACAGGCGTCCATAACAGCCACCTGTACAGGCGTCCATAACAGCCACCACCTCCTATGTACAGGCGTCCATAACAGCCACCACCTCCTATGTACAGGCGTCTATAACAGCCACCACCTCCTATATGCGAGCCTTTAGCAACCACCTCCTACGTAATGGCCTTCAGCCACCACCTCCTATGTAATAGCCTTTAGCCACCACCTTCCATGTAAGAGCCTTTAGCCACCACCTCCTATGTATAGACCTCCATAACAGCCATTACCTCCTATGAGCAGCCCCAATCTCCTATGTACCAGCCTCCATAATAGCCACCACCTCCTATGTACCAGCCTCCATAATAGCCACCACCTTCCACGTAAGAGCCTTTAGCCACCACCTCCCAGTTGCAGGCCTCCATAATAGGCACCACCTTCTACGTAAGAGCCTCCATAACAGCCAGCACCTCCCATGTACGAGCCTCCATAACAGTCATAACCTACTTCGCGGGGAGGTTCAGAACAGCCAACTCCTACTACGAATAGATGTCCATAACAGCCAACCCTTCCTCTGTACGAGCCTACATAACAGCCACCACCTCCTATGTACCAGCCTCCATAATAGCCACCACCTTCCATGTATGAGCCTTTAGCCACCACCTCCCAGTTGCAGGCCTCCATAATAGGCACCACCTTCTACGTAAGAGCCTCCATAACAGCCAGCACCTCCCATGTACGAGCCTCCATAACAGTCATAACCTACTTCGCGGGGAGGTTCAGAACAGCCAACTCCTACTACGAATAGATGTCCATAACAGCCACCCCTTCCTCTGTACGAGCCTACATAACAGCCACGTCCTACTACGCAGAGATGACCGTATCAGCCACCTTCTCCTCTCTTTTGATAACAGCCGACACAAAATGATAAAATGTTCTTTATAAATTATCACAAAAACTTATCTTTTAACACAAGTTTTCTTTATTTTTTCATGAGTAAAGTATTGCAATCATGGAAAAAGAAGAAAAAAAAAACGTAGAGTTTTTGTTAAAAATAATAAATCAAAGACATTATTGTTAACTTCGTTATGATTTTCGTACCGTAGTGCATCGGCAAAAGTTATTTTAAGTGTGAATTTAAGCTAAGAGGTTGCAATCTAAGACAGACCGTAACGAAATTCAAAATTAAAACTCTCTCCGGATTTTTTTGTATTTTTTTTTCTCTCAACAGTTTTCCTTTTTGCAAATAGCACTATAATTAACACTAAAAAAATTCAAAACTCTCTCTTTCTCATGACTTTTTAAAAATCGGATCTGTTCAACTCAGAAGTGGCCGAAATTCAATTGAAAGGGAGAGCCAAATTATCTTTAACTGTAATTCCTTCATTGGTTAAGAAGTTAAAAAAGTTAAAGATCCAATTTCTAGGGTATGTTATATAAACATGATCAGCAGTTGTACATAAGATAGCTCTAACAGATCCAATCAGAATAAGTCAACTAGTGAAGGTAGAGTGTGAGTAACCTTCAATATGCCGTTAAAAAACATATTACTTCAGCCACATCAAGTGGACAGACACGAGTAGAAGGTTTAACAAGATAGAACGTTTGAACAAGATTAATTACTCGTACGGTAGTTCAGCGATGAGAATAAAACGCCGCAAAGTTTATAAAACTTTTTATACACACAAGTTTTATTAACTGGCTTTCATGTAACAATCAATATTGGTCGTACTGGCCAACTTTTCAATCTGAATTTCAACAATACAACACCATGAATGTGAAACTCGTTGTTTTTATTGATATACGGACGCTTTTTTTCATTAGGCATGTCCTAATCCAACGCTTTATAAAATTCTACACATTCGTCCGTTATTTTCATACTATCTCCTCAACTTAAAGTGTTACATTTTTTGTTTACTTTCAAAGAGAAAGCTATTCCCGTTTGATAAGATGTTACTGATACTAAATAAACATCGAAGTACCTTCTCCCATCTTTTGCAAAAATCAATTTAACCCGATCCTATATGAATAAAATAATTTCACATTACTTTGAACAAAATTCTAGGTAATTTATGTTCTAAAATAATTTTGATTTAGACATGTTTTTTAAGACAATTTTATAATAGAAAATTAACAAATTAAGACAAGAAACAAAAAACAAAAGAGGCCTCTAAGCGGGAAATGTGTAGGACGGAAATTACTTATAAATTAAGTAGCATACTTGCTTGTTTTGTTTTTATTACATTAAACAATTTTTTTAATGAAAATAATTATTTTTCGTTTCCTTCTCTCTTCTAAGACATTATTTTAGGATAAAATTAGGATTTACAGAATAAAAAACATAAATATGTTGATCTAGAATTTGGATGTTTTATTTTACTTTATGTATTTTTAAATTGAAGGCTTACATTCAACCGTAAAATTGAGGTGTTCAGAAAATTATTTTCCCTACTAATTTGGAAATAATAAACCTAACCTAAAACGATAAAAAGATTGATATTTTTTAAAATTTATTTATATTCTTTGCGACGCACAAAAACACAGAAAAAAAATAACAAGAAGAAGAGTGTGAATGTAAGTGCTGTTGTATTGGCGTTGAAATAAAGCAAAAGGAAGTGACTGGTAGAAGTGAATTCCTATGGTTTCAAGGGCTGATTTCCTGTCGGAGCAGGGTAAGCAATAAATTGAACATGTACTCATGTATCTGGCATATACCAGATGCGCAGGAGACTACGCAATTGCTAGCAACTTCATTCTTATGCGAGGTGTGGTTATTTTAACCACGGATAGATAGAATTTGGTCATTGGAATTGGAGTATCGTGTTCTCAAGGGATTAAGGCCAAATTCTATATTTGAAAATATTATTTACTAAAAAACCATTTATTTTAAATAAGTTATAAATATTTATTGAGCAATACGCAAATATACACTGAATAACGTGAATATTATATTACACACAATTTTATACAATGCCTGTATTATCGGTGATGCCAAGAGCCAACCCTCTAATATCCATAAAATCCTTGTTGAAAGATCACAGAACACAAGACACAGTAAAGAAAGTCTACTTGACCACCTCATACGTGCTGTGAGGAAGTTATTTTTAACAATGGGGTGAAATATAAAAAAATTAACCTATATTCAGTTTAAAATCTTTCTGGATTGAGTCAATCATCTAGAGCTGATATCCAGAAGAATGGTACACATTTAGGGCTGGGTAATCCCAGGAGTACACCAGGAATCCTTTGGCCTATTGCAGACAGAATAACAAAAAGAAAAATACTAACGGGGCTCTGAGAGCATTAAAACTGCGACTTTTGGTTCACGGGTCCAGATGTTGGTGTGGTCTACCCAATATTTACTTGAAGTATCTTGCACGTTGGGTATTTAATGATTTATAAATTGAATTTCGTAAGAGAACAAATCTATAAAAGAATGACCACCAAATAACGAACAATTGGATTCATAAGAGATCGCTCCTTTTAACAATAAATGGAATAAACTTCCTGAAAATTTGAATTAAACAAAAATAAACAATATCACATATTTAATTCTTGCTAAAGTATTTGACAATAATTACATAAGAACCTGCACATATAAGAGATAATATTGTTAAAGACTAGGGAAGTAGGTGGCGTGAGGACCAGACCAGTACGGGAAGGGATCAATTGAAGGATGCCCGATGCTTTCTTTGTCTGAGAAAGGGAGCAGGAATACTTAGAAATCCTCATGAGAATCATCTAGGCCCTCCTCGACCCTACCACGAAGTTATAAAAGCAGCTCGCCAGCGGCCCCCCGAGTCAGTGATAAGATTGTGTTACTCAGGGGCAGATTCAGTGTCAGAATTAAGTGACAGTAATTAACAAGTTCCATTGAGGCCTCTATATAAATAAGCACATATAATTTATTTGTACATATCTGTAATTAGTGTAAGTAATTTATATTGTGTAGTTATTTATTTATGTATTTGTGTTGGATTGTTATCTGTAAATAGTAACTATACTTAGTTGTCATAATAAATTAACTTTCATTTATATTTGTTCTTAATTATTAGTGACCTGTAGCCCATAACAATATACTACAATGAATGACAAATTTCTATTTTTTT
>KZ808706.1:31148-47616 GCA_000696205.2 Oncopeltus fasciatus
ATGGAAGAAATTTATCAAGAGAAGAGGGAGAAAGTTCCCACGAATTTTTTGAAGGAGACCAAATTAAAAATCATCATTATTTTCATTACTGTTAGAAATGAGATTAAATGCTTAGAATATAATCTGTGAAAATCATATTTTTTTTTACGTATTTACCCTGTAAAATTCATGTAAAACAGAAAATTCAGAAAGATATTTAAGAATATAATTTTTATTATATTATTTCGAGTGTTAAGTGGTCTTCGTAATTTTTATTTTATTTTAAGGAGAGATCAAATTGGGTATATTTGCCGATAGAAAACTAGTTCCAAGAGGTTCAGTCTACAATAATTTTCACTTTTCTTATAACTTATTTTTTCATCAATTATTCTATTTTCCCCATTATTATTACTAAGGAAAATATATGAGATTATCATTCTCCACTCACCATATTTTTCCCATGTATCGCATTCGTTGACCGACATCTACCTTCTTCTACAGCGATATTGTTGTGAGCATGATTTTCATTTCTTTTATATTTTTCATTTATCCTCGATCTTTCCCCAAATTATACATTCATTATCCGATCCTGTGTCATCTCTTATTTGGGTTGAATAATACTTTTTTTCAGATATTTCACTAATGAAAACTTGACCAATAAAAATATTTGCCTTTATTGCCTTAAGTTTTTTTTTTCTACGTCTGTTCAACATTCAACTATTTATTAACATTGGATAACTACTAAATATAAACACATGCACACATATAGACCCAATACAAACACACACACACACACACACACACAAATACATATATATATGAATTTTGAATAAATGTAGAATGCTCTGAAAAAAGAAATTACTAAAGAAATAGGGCGTAAATGTGGTTATACCTATCAACCTACAATATGATGGATTTAAATTGGATTTATTTTGAATTATTTTCTCCAATATATACAAGCTAGTCAGTAATTTAAGTACAATGTTTTAAAATGGAGTAGTTAGAAGAATTTAATATTATAATTTTGATAGTATATATTTGGTAAATATTTAATCGTTATAATAACATTTTGTTTAAAGTTTAATAAAATCTATAACTAATGAAAGGTTAAATTTATAATCTAAAAGGTTATTTCTACCACCAATGAATATAGAACTGTCATACTTTCCATTGTCCGTCTTCATTGGTTTCTGCAAACGATCTGTCCAGATGGTTTGCAGAAACAAATGAAGACGACAATGGAAGGTATGAAAGGTTATATTTATTTAAAACATGTTCGGTCTTTCAAATAAATATGAATTGATAAGTTAGAAGGTTTTTTTACTTTCGAAGGATTAATCAGTCATTCTTGTTTATGTGTGTTTTATATACCTCTGTTTGGAGTAAGGTTAAAATCTGCTTGGGTTACCTTGCCTTTATGGCCCGAAATAAATTTATCTTTGTGGGCTAATAAAGGAGTAGAGCTCCCTTTTATGCCTCCCTCCTTATTTTGTTTATTATCTTATAAATAAAACATTGTGATAGACTCAGAAATTCTTAATTAAAACCACCAGTTTGAAAATCGATGGAGGATCCAAATATCGAATACAGAGTCTTGCAATTTATTCCTCAATTTTTTTTATTAACTTTCATAATTAATGATATATGTATATATGAATATTATATTTTTTCATTGCGATGGAATCACTGTAGGAGCATTCACTGTTCAACTCTTGGAGGAAATTAAGTAAATTTATTGGCATAATATGAATTTGAAAACCGCATATTTGAGATATAATATATGGTGATAAGACACACAAGACATCTGTCATGGGTGAAATCTTTGGATAGATAAGCTTTAAAATTCCTCTAATACCAAATCTTTTACACCCAACGATCCTGGGTCTTCGAACGAACGCATTCAGCGTTTCTTGCTTGTGTTTGTTACAGGTGACTTGAGTCTAAGGAAATGTAATTTCCAGGTGTACGCCAATTAATTTTGTACACAACTGACTTACTGCAGTACAATTATATATTGATAAAATTCACACGCATGACAAAAAAGAGTAAATTTTTTGTCTTGCTTGTGGATTTTATAATTAAGAAAGAGTTAATTTAATAGCTGAGAACTAAAAGCATAAAAATCATGTCTTCTAAATTTTGCAGTAGAGTAATTAAAAAAAAAATGTGAATTTGAAAATCTTATAATGGGAGAACACTTATCCATTGTAACTATATTTCTAAACTTCTTCCTTAATTATTTTTTAATAAAATGTTCTTGAACATAAATGTAGAAAAATTACATTTTACACCTATTATACTCATAAAGTTTGTTTTTACTAAAATAACAATGAAGATATTAGCTCTTAAATTTTCATCTTAATCTAAATCCACTCTCTCTAATCAAATTTCTACTGAAAATGAACAATTTTAAGGGCTTCCAAGTCTAAATATTGAATTTGGTTCCTTTTTTTAAAAATTAGAGGCCTCGCCCGATACTCAAACAGTCATTTTTAAATATCTTTCTTGTTATGTGCTTAAAAAAGTTAAAAAATAGGAATGAAATAAAATCACATTTTAAACATTTTGTTATATACTTTTTCTATCATATCTAATAAGTACAGAGATATTAGTAATTCAAATTTTAGTTCCTCTCTATACCTCCCTTTCTCCTCCAACCTATCTCAGCCAATAACGAACCCATCCAACGATATGAAATTGGCTTCATTATTTTAAAAATTGCTGATCCTGGAACACATATAGACAAACATATATTTAAAAATTTTAACAAATCGCCTTTTTATCATCTCAAATGATCTGTAGTATAGGATCGGTAAAACTCCTTTGAAATTTTTCCTATGTATGGCTGGCGGTTTAAGTGGCGATCTCACTAATCCTGCTGATGTAGTCGAAAAATACATGCTATGCTATGTTTAAGCTATGTTTCAATAGCTTGTAATTTATTATTTTATTATTTACATTCATTTCGGCTTATGTATTTGTTAATTTTGTAATTAAAGTGAGGTAGATATTGAGTTGTATATGTTCACTAAGTCGCTAGTCAGACACGCAATCACAATCTGATCTGTCAGAAATTCCTACCTGTCATAAAGTCCCATAACACTGAACAACAAAGTTTTTGTTTCGGGGTTGACATTAGCTTCCACGAGTTAAAACCGAAAATGACCATAAAAGTTTTATATTAGCTCTTGTTTTCAAGATATGGTATCATTCTATTATATATATATTGAGTTTTCAACAAATGAAATATTTCATCACCAACAGTTGGTACACATGTTTGTTTACATAACGCCCCTCTCATCAGCTGTTCATAAGTAGTAAACATAACCTTTGCGAGTTTGTCAATTGTACGCACGTGGTTGCTATNTGTCCATACAGGATAGGACTGGTTCTTGGATACATAGTGATACCCATAAAATAAAAGCCAGTTTGGTTAAATTTGAAAATACACTTTAGGTTGCGTGAGTATCTGTTCATATCAGAAACTGTTGATAACCGATAATACATTTGATATAAATTAATTAATGAAAACTTAAATTTATGTTGCTCTTAATGAGCCAGAGTGGGCGTTGTGTAATTGGCAACATTTCTTTTTTGTAATAATATGTTTTGGGAGAGTTTTCAGGCCTGTATGTTACGTACGAGAATGACTGTTAATCGATTCTGACTGTATACCTGTCCATCCGTTGATTTTTATATCTCTAAGTTATCTCTAGATTTATCAAAAATGTCATTTTCGAAAGGTATTTATATTTCATTTAATTTATGAATGATGTAGAAGTTATCGCTTAACCGGATATTCAAAAGAGGTTAACTAAAAGATATCGAAACTAAGAATCGAATATTATACTTTATTATCACACTGACAAAAACTAATCCAGAAGTGTTGAAATTTAAGATATATTTACTCAGATTACTCACATTTTGTATTGCTTAATAGGTTCTCTAAAACATCGTTTTTCTCTTTCTAAACCACCAAATCCAGGTTTAGAGAAACGAAAGTTTGAAGTCATCTTCAGAGACCTATTAAAAAAATCGCATGGTCATATCAAAAAATGGAGGTGGTAGCTGATGTTAGGATTTTCAAGATTTTTCCTTTTGACTACTTCTATCTACGAATATTTTTGGAAATAGTTTTCCAAAAAAAAAAAAAGTTAAAATTTTTCAATATGGAGCTAAATTTGTCGACCATCAAGTGTTATGTAGAGAGGATTAAAGGAATTTAGTCTTGGTAGTTGAGGAATATAAAAATAATTGTAACTAATTTTAAATGTTAACTAAAATAAAAACTTTTTGGTTACAAATTTATTTTTAATTATTTAACTACCGAGACAGAATTTGTGATAATCGTCTCTTTGTTAAACTTTTCCGTTATGGATAATTATTATTAAAAAAAACCCAATTAATTTTTAGGTTAAAAAAATTACACAAGTCTAAAATCAATTTTTATTATCGTAATTAATCAATTAGTTTTTTCAGAAACACATTATTTCTAATGTTATTCAATAAAGAGCATGGAAGATTTGTTGGAAAATATCTATACCTCATATCAAGTGACAAATGCCTATACTTTATCAGACAGATCTTTCAAGATGCGTAAAATTTGATTTCACTTATTAAATAAAGACCAAACTAATATTTTGCAATTTGCAATTTAAAAAAAAATAGCTTCAGGAGGCCTGTCAATTGAACAGATGTAAAATTTCTTCTAACAAGGATGTTTAGGGATTCTCACGTAGCCAAAGTAAACTTCTTAGGCGTAGACAAAAATAACTAAAATAAATAGACTGCAATTCTACCTGACTGAACATTAATGCCCACGATAGCCAATCGAACAACATTGTTAGTAAATTACTGAATATATTTCATTTTATAGAATGTAATGAAAATTACTAAATGTTCATTTACAGAATGTAATAAATAAATTTAAAAAAATAATTGAAATGTTTAAAATAAAATAAGACAAAAATAAATTATCCATAAGACTAATTGATATTTATCAACAATGATCAAGTGAGCTAAATTAACTTATTTGCATTACGAGAAATTATTTTAATCTAGTATCAACCCTTCATCACGACTTTAACATTCCTTTTGTCCAAGATCTCATCTCCACCCGCTTCAGAGCAAGCTTCCATTTCACTTTATTCCAGATGCCACATCCCTGTCGTCGTACTCCAATCCTCACAACCCTCCCTGGCGACGGAAAGATCCTTGCGACCTCCTGGGCCCTAATGCCTTAACTTATTAGGAGTGGGGTCAATGGGTCCCTTCTCCCTTTAATTTATTTTATTGGAGGTTTTTGTTAGGGTTCGGTCAAGGTAGATAAATAAAAAAAATAGGCATTTTCAAAATTATCTGCCAACGTTTTGGCTTACACTCTGAGCCATCTTTAGGTCTATCATGAAGGCGAGAGAGGACTTCGTGTCAGAAGGATCCCATTTGGAAGATGGCTTACAATGTAAGTCAATATGTTGGCATATAATTTTTTAAAAATGCAAATTTTTTTTTAAATTTTACTTTTGGATTTAACTTTTAAACCGAACCCGAACAAAAAAACAATAATAATATTTACGGGTAAAAAAAACTCTCCATTTAATTTATTTTATTTACTATTTTTTTCGTTCATATGTATATAATATTTAGCCATGAAATTATAAGATGTTTATAAGAAGAATGTAATAAATAAAGATTTTAATATTAAAAAAAAAAAAAATTAGCATGTTAAAAAGCCCAGAG
Source organism: Oncopeltus fasciatus (assembly GCA_000696205.2). Classification (NCBI taxonomy): domain Eukaryota; kingdom Metazoa; phylum Arthropoda; class Insecta; order Hemiptera; family Lygaeidae; genus Oncopeltus; species Oncopeltus fasciatus. The sequence goes on from KZ808706.1 coordinate 36,867, forward strand.
AAGATTGAAAAGCGAATGAATGCTTGGAAAATTGGAAAGGCAGTTGTGGTTCTGGATATTAGGACATTGCTTGCCTAGAACTCATTAAGCTCTGCTTGAATTATAGCCCGTTCCAACCCCATTCCTCCATCGTCCCAATTAATTTCCCATCCAGAAATAGATTTCATCCCTCCTCTATCTCTCTCGCTCTCCCTCCTCAAGTCTGGAGACAGATTAGAAAAAATCCCATTTTGCTTGAAGTTTGAAAAGGTGACGGACTGAACAAGACTTATTTCCCCGCAAGAGAGTAGTAGTCTGTGCAAGATATAGTGTACAATAAATCTTAGCGTATACCAGAGTGTGAATGACTTGAGCGCATGGAGTAATAACGTGGACTGGTAAAGCTAAGTTAGCTGAGACAGGATCTAAGCCAATCAGAGAAGAGAAATATCTGGTGTCTAACCATTTTCATTTTAAAATACTACTCCATAACTTTACTTTGTGAAATTAAATTTCCGGAAATTATTTATTACACTTAATACATTAAGTAAATATTTCAAGGTTTAGAGAAAAGGGACTTTGAAGCCATCTTCAGGGACCTATTGAAAGAAAACGGGATTGTCATAGGAAGAAATAGAGCTTGCGGCTGATCTAAGGATTTCCAAATTTCCAAGACTTCTACCTACGTTGCTCTTGGAAAAATTTTAAAAATAGTTTTCCAAAAAAGGAAAAAAAAATATATACACACACAAAAAAAATATATACACACACACACACACACATATANAAATGTCACTCGTTCATATGTGACATTAACTTTTGGCGGGAAATGTCTCTCAAATTTGTAAACATTCGCATAGTCCATACTTTGATCTTCAGTCAGATGAAGAGATGCAAAAGATCATATTACCTAATTTTCTTTTCCAACTTCTGGCGATCAGTCCTGAGAACTAAGCAAATTTTCTCAGTAGTCCAAAGACTACTCTTATTCGAGCAAAGTGCTTTATCCACTTCTTGAAGTCAATTTGCTCTCATGGTGGTGGAGTGGAGGGCAGGATCTAACCAGCTGACTGCCACACTCTAGCAGTTACAGGCGTAATAACCTAGACGTTTACCGCCTAAGAAACTCATATCTCTTTTTCCATTACTTCAGACGGCTCCGACATTGCTATAGATCAGTTTACCTCTGCCAACATGCTGTGACTAATAAATATAATTTTTTAGAGTTTGTATTCTCTAAGTTTTTAATGAAAAATACATAGTAGAGAAACTATTTTAGAATTTATGGCAGGACTTCTTAAGATTAAAGAAGATAATGAGAGACGGAGTCCAATAGTTACAATTCTTAGTTATATTTATCGGAGTTCCGACACTGGCTGTTCTCTCCCTTATATCAATGCCATTCTGTCATATAAAACACGTGGCTTAACCTATACAGTTCGTTTGTTATCGTTCCTCTAAATATAACGCGTTATTTCAATTTCGCTTGTATTAAAGTAAAAAAAAGCCCTAATTGTGAAAGTTAATCTATTACACACTCATAGCCATGGAACAATTTTGAGAGCAATTACATGTAAAGTTACTTACAGAATGTAACAACCAAATAAACAAATAAATAAAGTTATAGTTAGTGATACATGGATATATAGAACATAATATATAGGTTTCCGATATTTATGTTCTGTAAGTTTCTAACGAAAAATACATTTTAGAATGGCTCTAAGAATGCTGTTCTCCAGTCCGATCCGCTTACGTACAATTATAGTGGTCTAACATTCAATGCTCATAGCATTCCCTTCATCTTTGAAGATCATATTAGTAATTTTTTCTTTAATTTACGTCCATCACTATTGGGCTATCACTACAACGACCTTATCCTTTTCCGATATAAAGGTGATCTTTAAATGGTAAAAGAACTAACTCCAGAAGACCCAAGCCATCTTTTTTAGTATTCATACCCGATCTTCCTCACGGCCAGAGGAGGAGTTCAACCCAAGCAGAAGTAATAAACGAATTGTAGGCGGGAAGGGCGGGTCCTCGATTTTCCCTGTTCCGCAGGGCACTGGGGCATTTCCACGGGGACTGAAAGGAAACTGAGTTTTCATGGGGGTGGAGGGAAAACTGAGTTTTCATGGGGGTGGAAAGAAAGGGGTTTCCAGCACACAATAACTTAAGACCTTCTAGTACAAATTCAAATCTGGTGGGAATTAAAAGACTCGATTTGCTCTATATACTCTTTTTTATTTAACGATCAGGCAAAATATAAAAAAATAAATAATGCAGATGGTTATAAATGCTCAGAGAAAAAGGACATATTGAATCTAGCCAGTAAAAATTAGCATAATTACGAAGTTTCTTGGAGTACTCACGATATCCGCCGGGTCATTAGAAACAGAAGCGCAGAAAGAATGTAAATAACTATGCACAACATTGAACTTGTGTATTTATCTATGGGAGACAATTTTTTCTTTACTCAAATAACAATGAAAATATTAGGCTTATAAATTTTGGTCTCCATCTAAATTCCCTCTCTATCATCAAAAATTAGAGGCCCCCCCTAACAACAAAATCTGCTAAATATTTTCTTAAACGGGCAATCTTAAAGGAGTTATACATTGCCCACCTTTTCTCTGTATTTTGCCTCTGACTCCCATAATGAAATATGTCATAATATTGTCCATCAGAAAAGAAACATGTTTCATTTACGCATCCGACATTTTTTGTTGACTAAGAAATTACATAATATAGTTATCAACTATTTGTGACTACATACTCACTATTTAACCTCGTTTCTTGATACGTCTCTTCCTTCAGGCGCCTCCTTCAAAAGTATATCCTCGACTGTCGGGGACTACTCCGACTTACTGAAGCACGAGGAATTTGCATATAACATATCCTGAGGCTGGGGGGGTTATTGCACAGGTGATTCTGCATTGTCCCTGTAAGTCCCTCCTTATCGCTGGCTCTTTTGTGCTAGCCGCCCTCACAATACGTCTTCCCCCACCCACCCACCTTCCTATGACCCACAATTTAAATTCAGTGCTTTTCCTTTTAGTGCGCCCCCCCCCTCCCCATACCCAGCGAACGATCACTGTGAGCTATAATGAAATTTCCCTTCTCCAGTGACTGGGCTATTAATTTTACTCGGGGACAATAGGGGACTCATTTTGGACGGCTAACGAGATCCATTATACAACAATGGGGAAGAAATTACTGGAATTGGTTAAAATGGAATTATATCGGGCTTTGGTTCACAGAAAAAATTATAAAAAATATGTATTTCTACTAGGCGTTTGTAATACTGGGCATTAAAAGATATATTAAGTACAGTAAAAAATAAAGACAAATTTCTACAGGTGAAAAATCTAAAGGGTTATTATAACTACCAATGAATAATCATACCTTCTGTAATCCGTCTTTATTGGTTTCTGCAATTTATCTTCCAAGATGGTTTGCAGAAANCACACACACACACACACACACACACACACACACACACACACACACACACACACACACACACACACACACACACACACACACACACACACACACACACACACACACACACACACACACACACAAACACACACAAACAGCAATATGAACACATGCTTATGGATAAACACTAATCATACTATTCCTTGGAGAGGGAGTTTGAGACAGACTATTCCAAGCAATCTCGAACCTAGAAGCCTGGAACACACAAGCAGTATAAGATAAGAACTATTTCAATGTGGAAGTTTGAACTGAGGGCTGTACACCCTTGAGATTCGCCTTGCACCCCAGAGATACGGTCTAATACAAGAGACTAAACCTCATACTCACTTCTGTTTAGTAAATTACTTAGTATCGAATTTCAAATCCCCTCCGTTAAAGTTAAAGGAATATTGTTGTTTCTGGTACCACACAGAAAGACCGAATGTCTTAGTACGATGATCATCGCGAAAGCTAAAAAAAAACTGTTAGTCCTAAATACTGAACAAGGACTTCAAAATCAAAACAAAGTTTAGGGCTTAGATGTTTTTGGTCACAAGATTTAATTTTAATTTTAAAATTTTAAATGATAAAATGGATTTTTTGTTCTACTTATACTTAAACTAAGTAAAAATAAATTATACAGTTGACTAAAAGATAGGAACGAAATTATTCGATATTTAATCTGAGCCTTTATTCTTTTAGTAATTATGAATCAGCTGGGGATCAAAAATAGCTAGGAATTATAATTTTTTTTTTTTAAATTAATAGTATATTGCAATGTCTTATACAAATTCCTTGGGAATCTAGAGATCAAAATAAAAATAGGTAGGTCCATTGATCAACTTAAGCATTTACGTTTATTTCTACTTCTTGGTGCAAGATAGAAGGTCAAGAAATAAATACCATAAATTATGACAACAATTATTAATTTCTCCACTAGCTTCGCGTTCATAGACTCCTCTTCAGGGACACAAAATAGATTATATAATGTATAATTATGAACCTTCCGTTTCGAAAGCTATTTCAAGACTGGGAACAAACACTCACGAGAGAGGTAGGGCTTACTAACAATTGATATTCATATATTCTAATTATCATTTTCCTGCATGAAGTATTGCATTTTCACCAATTTATGTTTTAAAATTAATTAGGACAGTTGCGACAAATATGTTATTAAATAAATTTCTTGTAATATGTTTCATTATTTACTGAATTTTTCTTTTTTTAAATTATGTAATTGTTTTCCTTTATCTTTTTATTTTGTTTTTATTATTAACTATTATATTTACGTCTTGAAAACAGAAACTATTTTTAAAATTCGATGCATATTCCGAAACCGAAGACTTCCATTTGCGATATTTGTTCACCATTGGCAAAGTATATATTTTTTTTGTTTGTTTGATTATATATTTATATATAGATAGATATATGCACCAGTTCTCAGAACTTTTAATACGTCACAACCAAATACACTATTTAGGGATGCATTTGTAACTAAGAGTTTAATTTTTCGTTAATTGTCTTAATTTCCACATTTGGAACCATTATTTAAAAAAATTGTATGTATTAGAACGTATTCATGCTTCACACACAAACACAAATTTTAATTTAGAGCTGTTGCTTTAAAAGATCGATGTGTAATAGAATAAAACTCCCCTTTTTGTTATGAATTTCAATGGCTAAATTTCATTTGATAGAATATTGTTTTTATTATAATGATTATTTTGCTGTTTTTTTTAAAACTCTTTTGACTGTGAAATCAAGCGATTAACTCTGATTGTTCCGATCTCAACCAGCCCAAAAGTGTGTGAAAAATAATAATTTTCAACCAAAATTGATCTTTTTATAGAAAAATTGGGTAAAGATTCGTTTTAGTCAAGCAATATTAAAGAGCCCCTTTTACTCCATGTCGATGCAAATGAGTCATTAGGAATTTGATCTATCTGTTGAATAACAAGACTTTCAAGAGTTCTAAAATGTCATATAAATGTTATTGTTAGTTCTAGTGGAAAAATGATTTCAAAGAAAACCATATAAGAAATTTAATGGTATTATCACATATTGCAATTTGTATTCAGGGCAAGTTTCATGAGGTTTAATGTATAGTAATTTATAGTAACTAATTCTGGTGTAATGACAATCCAGTTATAGGGGTAGAGTTGGCATTTTTCCTAGGCAACTATTTCTTGTTAAATGGGGGATACTCGGCCCCTGGAGTCCCACAGGAGACCTGGAATGAATACCAAAAGGCTCCAGAGAGTCTCGCTGGAAGATAAGAAAAGCCTTTCTTCCCCCCCCCCCCTTAGTGCGGAGATTACTTGCGCACGCTTGATAAGGTTTAGAGCGTAAAGGGACTGTACCGCTGCGGTTATGTCCGTCCGGCGCCCTCCGGCAGTAAAAGAACTCGGAGGATCCCTTCCCGATAAGCCGTGCTTTCTGGAAGTCCCATGCTGGAGATTCGTGGCGCTATCCGGCAACGGAGGACCAACGAATCACGTCGGAGGACGACTTTCTCACTTACGCCTTAGATTTAGGCAGAAACAGTGCCACAATTTCACACGGTATTTTTTTTTTCTTTTTTTTTTTTTTTTAATTGAGCATTTTAATAATCTTATATTTATCAATTTCTTGAATAAGTTCTCTTCGTATCGAATACAGATTATTGCTGCAAACAACTGAATAAAGATGATAGAGAACTTTATTAAAGCATTAATTTTTAAATCTTAAACTTAATAAAACCTAAAAGAAGATTCCTAAAACAGATGTCTTAGAGAGTTCTGTAAATTTTGTGTCCTTCTAAATACAATGTAATGAAATATAGAATAACTTAAGGCCATATATAGAAGATTATATAATAACAATTTCTATAAACCTTCATTTGTTCCGCCTATAAGGCATAAAAAATAAGTCATTCAAAACAATTAATGAGAGGGAATAGAATAAAAAAATCTATCTGTCCCAGCCAGGAATCTAACCTGGATCTCCTGCTATCCGGGCCGGTGCATATGGTAGCCGTTACATCACAAGGACCAGCTAGATATCTCACTCAATTCCCTCTACACTAGCTAGAGCCTAACCCACGAGAAAGACGAGAACTTCGTCTTAAACTCGAATAAATTTACGTGGGATAAAATACCACAACCAAATAAAATATTAATAAGAGTCATTCAAGCTCACGAAAGACATATATATACACACAAAACAGAAGGAAGAACTATTGTAATGAATATCCAAAAGAATAAAACATTTATGGCTGAATATTTCCTTCATTTTTAGGGAAACTGCTCGTGATTACATCATAACTGGGATAAAATATGAAATATTTTACTTCAGAAGGATTGACAGAATTGGGTTGCAAAGAGGGAGGAAGAGGGCATAAAAGGAATTTATCAATGTCTGACTCACGGGATAGGTTGTCAGGATCTGAATGAGGTGTAATGGTATTTTGGAGATGAATGACAAAAAGGTTGAATTTTTATTTGTCTGACCTTGTCTATGAAGAATTGCCATAGATGAAATATGATGCTTGAGAGTTTTTCTACTTGAGAGTTGATAACAAGTCTCCTCCCTCCTTCATGATAGCCCTGAAGATGGCTTACAATGTAAGCCGAAACGTCTGCATTTGATAAAAATTACACTTTTTTAAAAAAAAATTGTATTATTTGCATCTACCTTGACCAAACCCTGACGAATTCTCTACTATTAAAGGTTTTATTTTTATGGAGAAATAATTCCCTTTTTGACTAGGCGGGAAAGTTTATAGATGGATAGACGATAAGAGAGATGTTCTGTATAAGGCTCGTTCTCTAGCGGGTTTGGAGGTTTGAAGATTTTGATGGGGGGGCTAGACGTGGCTTCACAAACTGCATATGTGGAAGAGTGCAAGGCGTCGTCTAGCTCTCAGGGAATTCGAGGGAGATAGTGAGATCAATAGTCAATTATAAGTGGGATATTAAGCCTATTAAGGAAAATATTAAAGAGTTTAACTTCTAGGATTGGGTACGCCATTTTTCACTTTCAAAAATAAAAATAACTTCGATCTTTTTATATGGTTGCTATTGTGAATGGCTGAATAAATTATGTTTTGCCTGAAATTAGTTGAGCGGAAGTTGTTAGAAGAGTTAGAATTACTTAGTTAGAATTACCAAAATTTATAAAAGTAACATCTATGTGTAACGTAAATGTGTGTAATTTTTGTGTGTTTATGTATTTGTAGTGTGAGAGAGAGAGAGAGAGAGAGAGTAAAATAGCATCTTAGTGATTGCATGTTTTTCCTATCTAATATTTACGTTTCCCAACCACTGCTATTCTACCTAGACGATATTTAAATTTTTTTTTTTTTTAAGTAAAATTTATATTTAATGAGGATTAGTAAGTTTTTCGTTTATTTTGAGTGACTGAGGTGAATGGGGTTGCAAGAAATTTTATATAAATACTCAGTCTTCCTTCACTTTAAATAATATAATGTACTTTATAATGTACTTTATACAAATTCTTACTACTTAGTCTTAATGTTCAGTTTTAGGAATAAATATTTATTGCTTAACTAGAACCAATTACATTGTCTTCTTCACAAAAAAAATCTATATCAGAAAGGTCAATATTAATGTACAATAAATGCAAGGGAATAAATAAAAAAACTTACTAAGTCAGGCTGAGGTAGTAAGATTTTTTTATTCTATTCCCTTGTATTTATTGTATATAATTAATGTGGGATTAAATACCACAACAAATACAATATTTAAGGTCAATATTAATGTTGGGAACTAAACGTTAACTGTTCGTATTGTGGTAACTTCATCCTTATCGTTAGAAATAGCAATACAACAAGTGATAAGTATGACCTTGTATTGTTTTATTGTTTAAAAGGAAATAAAATTTCGTTCCTAATTGATTTTTTTTAAAAACAATTCAGGCTCTTTTGTGTAACTTGTAGGGAATACATATCACTGAGCGAAGATGTTCAAATTAAATTGGCTTTTCGCAAAAGTTTAACGAGTTGTATATTCACATCAAAATTAATGATAAATTTAGTAATTGGGACAAAATATTGGGATAGCAGAGGAAAGAATCCATTGTGAAGTGGTATATGAGTCCGAAAATGGTGAGTATATAAAGATGAATACCCATTTAACTCCAAAAAGCCTAGCTTCAGAAGTGCGGCCATCATAGGATCATGGCTAACTCAATCCAGCAGGTAACCTGCAATACACATGTTCGTTACAGCATTGCCTGCGTGTGATTTGCACCTTTGTATCCTCTGAGCATTCTCAGCCCTAACTCTTCCTCCTCACCCTAAATGTGTATGTATGCATGTATACACAGATCTTAATTTGTAAATCCCTCTACCTGAAGTCAGCTGGCGGGCAATGTTAGACACGGGCCACTGCCTTCTAGAACCGTTCCCGTTAACATCGATATCCTGTCTGTTGTGATATCATGTAACCTCTGCACAAATCAGAAATACTCTCTCTGATAGAAGTCTATGTAAGCTAGATGAGATAATTGACTCATCTACCTCCATTCTTTCATTTTTTTCCCTTATCTAATTTCTGTATTCTTAGACAGTTCCTTTAAATTACAAATTCACTGGTACTCTATTTATTTACTCTTATATGCAGTACATATATGTTTGTGAGCTTATGTGTATGAGCTGATGTGTAGAATTTTATACAGATATTATATTTTTTAAATTCTTAGGCTCTAAAATGTAGGGAAAAAGTAATTTATAGAGAAAGATGTTTTGCAATTTTTTTTTTTTTTGCTAGCCTCCCTTTCAATCACTCAGGGTCAAGGGGAGAGGGGCAATCTGGAGGTTGCCACCCCACTTCAAACATCCATGACTCAGGGTAAGCTTATTCATCTATAAAAGCTTGCCCAGCACGGGATTTGAACCCGCAGCGCAGGGATTGCATGACCCGAGCAGATTCCATGAGCTATCCTGGGCCCTACTTATAGGGGTATAAGAAATATTGTCAAGAAACACATAATACTACCAAAGTAAATAGCGTCTTTTCCTTAGAAGAAATCAGTTATGAATATAATATGAAGTATGAAAATGAAAAAAAAGTTTTGAATGAAACCGAATGAAAACATCCAAATGGGGTCGTATGTGGGGACGTACGTGGGGTGGGGGAAGAGAAAATGTATGGTTTAGGAGGGGAGGGGGTAGTGGAGCTGTCAGCTACAAGTCAAGGTGATATTGACTGGCTGAGGAGAATTCGGCATCTGATTGGCAGCTCTGAATTCGATCTCCGACTAGTAACAGAATCCCTCTTCATTTTCACAACCGTCTTTCGAAATATATTTTTGGAATAATTTTTAAAATGTCAACTTTCCCTCGCTGGTAATGTAAATGAAGGCAGTGAGCTATGTTGAGCGAAATCTTAAATAGCTACATTATTAGATGTTTTTTTTTGTTGAGGATCGGTCAAGGTAGATCCAAAATGTACAAATTTTAAAAAATGTGAATTTTGGAAATTATCTGCCAACGTTTCGGCTAACATTGTAAGCCATCTTCAGGGCTATCATGATGGCGAGAGGGGACGTCGTGTCCCTAAGCTCACATTTTCATGGCCAATTAAATAGGTAAAGTATCTGAAGTTATCTGGGTTTTGACCTATCCGTAATATGTGAGATTGGTAGCGAAATTTGTATGTAAAAATCAAAACAAAATTCATTATTTTTTGGAATAAATTTCCCGCTTTAAAGTACTTAATTCCCATGTCTACTAGGACTTTATGAGAATTATTGACCCAGGTCATGAGGACATACGTTTAAAGGTGGATCAATCGCAACGAATCGAGGATCTGAACTCATTTTCATAGATTATGATCAGTAATTTGTTCAAATGGAGAGTTGTTTTTTTTAAACATAGATATTATAATTTGATGTTTTTTGTTGGGGTACGGTCAAGTCTTGACCGAACCCCAACAAGACACATCTAATACTTATGGTAGAGGAGGGGCCGAAGTCGCCTGCAGTCATGAAACTTGTGTCTCGTCTATGTGATGAAAATATGTATTAAAGATAACCAAACCAATGATCGACCAAATATAGGAATAATTATGATCAGTAATATTTATTTACAACGAATATCAAAACAGTGTTTAATAGTAGCTGAAGAATATGTTTGATTGCTGTTGTTTCCCTATTGCAAGGAATTTCAAAATAATGTAACTATTTAAATTGTTCTCTTGACAGATTTAAAAACATTTTTTTAGTATTTTCCCCGATAGCAGTACTTTCTGGATGTAAAAAATGATTGTCTTTAAAGATATATATATATATA
>KZ808706.1:102112-118390 GCA_000696205.2 Oncopeltus fasciatus
TTTTTATTGGGGTTTGGTCAAGATAGATCAAAGAAATAATAATTTTTTTAAATGTGTATTTTTTAAATTATCTGCCAATGTTTCAGCTCACTTTAAGCCATCTTCAGGGCTATCATGAAGGTGAGAGGGGCAGTCATGAAAATGTGATCTTAGGAACACAAAGTTCACCTTTCTCCTTCATGATAGCCCTGAAGATGGCTTAAAATGTAAGCCGAAACGACAGATGACTGAAAAAATACACATTTTTAAAATTTGTATTTTTTTTTTGTATCTACCTTGACCTAACCCCAACAAAAAACATCTAATAATAAATATTTTAACTTTATTTTATTGCTTATAATTTGATTTTTAGTCATTTAATTACTTACATCTATTGTAATATTCATTCACCTTATCTGAGAATTATAAAAGAAATAATGTGTACATAATATTTACCTAGTAAGAATTAGCCATTATAAGAACAAAATGGTAGGAGTTCACTCAATATGCTTATAATAAAAATAAGTTTTGACCAATAAATAAAACATTTTATGAAAATGATGGCCAACTTCATAAGAACTGTTTCATTACCCAAACCACTTTCTCCTTAAACAAAATAATTATTTAATTGATTTAATGGTCTATGCTTTTTGTATACATTCTTCACACTATGGAAATTATGGAAATCATTTTTACCTGTTATAAAGTAAATATATTGCATTCTTAATGCATTGTAAGTTGGTCAATTTAAACAAACAATGAGTTTACTCTTTAAAAAAAAAACCAAAATATATAAAGTACATTTTGATTTAGGATCAATAACATAAATCATATTCTTTATAATTTTTATTATATAATTACTGGTACTTGAAACAGTGCTTTATAGACAACAAATTGCAAGCCTGATGTCAAATAATCTTGAGGGTTGCCTTAATTGTTTTTTTATTAAACACTATAGTTCAAATTAAAAATTATTTTAAATCATCATTAAATAACTTATTTTTTAGACTCAACTGTAAGTTATTTAAATGAATTTTGATTATTTCAAATCCATCTCCAATGGCTTCAAAATATTTTTTATCTGAGTGTCCCATCATGATTTGTAAATCAGATAATATTTTTTGAAGAATAAAGCCTTCTCTAGCATTCTCTAGTTGTCCACTAATGATAATTTTGAAAGCCAGAAAAAGTTACAGTTTAGTGCAAAATATAGTTGGTGTCTTTCAATTAGGATATTTTTTTTTTGGGGGGGGGGGGGCAATTCGACATTTGTAAGCCTCCCGCTCAATGAGGGCGCATTCCTTTCATGGTTATTTTTTTTATGGTGGTTAGCAAATAATAAAACAGAAAGTAGAAAAAGTAGATAATAATCTAAAGGGTTATTGTAACTACCAATGATTATAGAACTATCATACCTTTTGTAATCCGTCTTCATTGGTTTCAGTAAACCATCTTCTGTTGGCGAGCGCTGTCGGACATTATCCATCCTCGTGGTGGAATGCATGTGTTCACTGTCACTGTCTGTATTCAACTGCGTTTGTATTTTCCGAAGAATACACAAGAATTTTATCCCTCCGAGGGTAAAGCTTTTCCCATAAACTAGGTGAAAGTTTTCAAAGACTAACTAAAATTTGTTTTCTCCTTTCTGAACCCAAAAAAAAACGTGGTTGTAGAATAGAATTTCTCCAGAATCACGGAGAGCTCTGTTGAACGTCTACTGTCTGAAAGGACAGTATTGTATAATCCTCGTAAGGGCCGGCCCTTCCTGATGCCCTACCGCATCCTGTTTGCGGCAGACGGACCGACTTGTTTTCCTTTGGGACTGGGTGACTGCCGATATCCTGTCCTCGAGGGCCGCCTATTGTGGAGGTCCAGACTTTCACACTGTGATTTGGAGGTTTGCTCTGGCTGTCTCTGAACTGTCTAGGTCGACTCACAGTAGACGATAGCTTCTTAGGGGATTCCCTCAAAGGAAATCAAGATATTCACGTTACGGCTACATAAGCAAGTTAATGTCTCATTTTCTTGGAGAGATATATCTTGAAGTTTACAAGTGCTACTTGTCACTGACAAACTTGGCTTCGAAACAATACTTTAAATAGCCTTAGTTTTAAAATTATCTTTCTATAAGAATATGCATTTAAGATAGGTCTCTTAATGGGAAAACCTGCGAGGTTATCGTGGTGCATCATTAAGGCTCTGGACTCCTGAATCAAAGGTGTGTGCTACTGTGCACACCCAAATTGTGTACTATTCATCATTTAATGGGAAAAATCATAGTGCAAAAGAAGAGTGCCATGCTTTTTATAAGGATTTTTATGGCCTGTAACAGGATATTTAAAAAAAAAAAAATTCATCCAAACACATGTTTTTCATATTTTAAGTTAAAAAAAAAACTGCTTCTAATTCAGTTTCAAAAAATAGATCAAGTTTTTTAGGTTCATATCTGCCCTTTGAAGCAAATTTATTGAAAATCTGGGGTACAATTTAATAGTACTAAGTAGTTAAGCGTTTCTTTATTGAGGTATCAAAAGTGGAGCATTTCTTATCCTGAATACAGTGGCATATGTTAAATATATGTGTGTTTGTAAGTGGGGGGTTCGTTTGTGTCAACTGAAGCGCTCGTAGCTCCCAAAACTAGCGATGTATCATTATTCACGTGGCAACCACGAGAAGCTTTCCAAAGACATGAAATGATGGTGAAGAAGTTACAGTTCACCTTGATGGCATTAATCCCATTACAGAATATTCTTTAGAGGAGTCCACTCAAATCATTTTTGCTCAGCTCAAGGCAATATAACCCATATCCTCATTATAAGAGAAAGTCTTTGTTCTCACCTAATCTATACCTGTAACCTTCATGGAGTTAAGAAATGCAGGAATGCACTGAATAACATAGACAAATGGAGAGTTTTTTTGTTTTTTTTACCGTAGGTATTATTATTAAATGTGTATTAAAAAAAAATTATCTGCCAACGTGATATCACGTTAATTAAGGCAATTCTATATTATAAAATTGTAAATTATTATTGTATTTTCATGACATTGTATTTCTACAGCCCTGAAGATGGCTTGCAATGTAAGCCGAAACGTTGGCAGTTAATCTTTTAAAAAAATACACTTTTTTTAAAATTTTATTTTATGGATCTACTTTAACCGAACCCCAACAATAAAACATCTGCTAATAAGAAATATATTTATGATATCTATCTTGAGACTCAAATGACCTAAGCCACCTGGGGGTTATGTCGAAATAATTTTTTTAAATTACTACTTGAACTTATGAGTTCAAGGTTTAATCCTTAATGCCAATTCATTTTATGTATTCAAATATTGTTTTATTTTTTCCCATAAGCAATTTTTAAGCAATTAAATTTTTAATTATTTCTACTTTCTAATTTGCTTTTACACATCCAAAACAGTCAATGGATGTAGCATAAACTAAGCAACTTCCAAGTTCTCGGGATATAACTATAAATGTAAATTTCACAAATGATTAATTTTTTTAAATCTTATAACCATAACATTTTTATGTAGTGAAACGTTAATGTTGCAAATGAAGTGGTTATGTATGGCACACAAAACGTGTTATTCTTCCATGTTTTCTTGTTTTTCTTTATTCTAAGTTTTATTTTTGTAAATTTTATAAATGTAAATGTTAGTGAAATTGATTAAATGGCTTATAAATATTTACATAACTGATAGAAATGAATAAATTTACTTTTTGTTCTACCTTTAAAGCATAGCAGCATCTAATGCGCTAATTCAGTCAATATTTTGCGATAGGAAACCAAAATTTTGTTTCAGGACCGTTCTGCAAAATTCTAAATTTTAAGAATAATAGGGAGAATATACATTATTATGCAAATGTTAATATAGAATTTTACAACTATAACTAACGACAAAAAAAGTATACTTCATCTATGGTCGATGAATTCTTACTCATTTTGATCTATAAGAAGCGAACGACTGTATTTAGTGTAGCATTTGTTCTGAAACTTGCGGGGTTTTTTAAAATATAATTTGCATATCAGATTGTGCTGTTATTGATCTGTTATGACCTAGATGTACTTTGTTTAGTAAGCATATTCCATACGAATAAAAACCTCTGAGAGGTACGGTAGTCCAGTGGGGAGCCTAATGGACTCCTTGTCTTAAGGCCCCCGGTTCAGAACTCAGAGGCACAGTAAGGTTTTTTTAATGAAGATCTAGAGCATGATCCCTGAGCACCGAGCTCTAGTCGGGTGCCATTCTTCATGGGAAAATCAGAACGGTGTGCTGACCAATACTTTCTATGTGACGTGCGTTGTGGGTCGCGAATAAACACACCCCTAACATAACACACCCCTAAGGGCGTTCTCTACACTCAAGGACTCTATCGCTTGATGTGAGTCCTGATTTTTTTTTATTAAATGAATTAAATGTTTATTTGATCTGTAACAATGTGTGTGCGAACAAGGGGTTGGGTCCCAGTGGTGCAGTGGATATGCAGAGAATCCTACCGCTTGAGAATTGCTACGGTCCGACTCCTGAATGCCGAAATGCGGAGGGTAGTACGTGAGTCCTGCAGANCTTATATATTAGCTATCTTCAGGGCTGTAGAAATACAATGTCATGAGAATACAATAATAATTGACAATATTATAATATAGAAATATCATAATGTAATGTAATATCTTAAGTATGAATGTAGAAAGCTGTGTAAGAGATTTAAAACCATGCAGACAACAACTTATTAAAAAAATAATTGAATAAAATTAAAACAGTAACTTACCACACCTGCCTATGAATTATATTTACGGTCAAAAAAACTCTCCATTTGAATAGTATTTTAATGTTGATTTGTAACTAGTGAAACTTTCTCAAAAGCATTACCTAATCCAATAGTTAATCACATGAGTTTCAATATTAAATTGTAAAAAAAAAAAAAATTCTAATTTTTTAATAGCTGTATTTAAAAACTTAGTGAACAATGAGCACTAAACTAGAGTAAAAAACATGTGGCCAATAGTTTCAAATGCCACACACGAGCCGCTTAAGCTCATAAAATTTCCCATCTGTAGTTACAAATGGATATAGATAAGAGTAAATATTTGATTTTTCGAGATTAATCAGTGTAAAAAATTAGATCACTAAGGGTTGGTTTTAAATCGGTTTGATATGGTAGAGTAAAGGAAGCTTTATTGCTTCATTCGTAAATATCTAACCTTCATTAGGGTTATTTTGTAAAACTATATACCTTAAGTGTTGAAATATTAAATGCTAGGCCTACGTAGATCTAATATGTTTCTTAACATTAATTAACATTATTATTTGAATAAGGAAGATAATGATGGTATTCTGTAATCCCCATATATCTAATTCAATTCATAGAACCCCCCTCCCAAAAAAAACCCCTTTTTTATAAAAAGCCGATGAACAACCATCAGGACAAATAGGGGTTGTTCTTTGAGCTACATAAGTAATCAAGCATCTACTAGTTAATGTTTCATGATTAACTGAATACACTGTTTATGTTGGTTATAAGCCTACTTGAGCATGATGCACATGATATGGATCCAATCCTTCTCCTGTCGCCGTTGACTTTTGCCGAAACAGCCCAAATTAACTCTTTCCAAAGACTCCTCTTCTTGAATACTAAACATGGATGTATTGCAGTTCATCTTGTCTCTCGAAGGACAAACTCGTCTAATTCCCGTCCTCGAACCACTTCTTCGACCAATCCGATTATCCAAATAGCTGGAGAGCCTTCTTCTATTCCCCAAGATTTACTCCTTTACGTCCTGCTCTTCAGTTCATTAATATTCTCTAGCTCTTTTCCAATCCTTTCATCGGCTTTTAATTCCTGATGTGATTCATTCATCCATGTCTTTACTTATTCTTCACCGGAGCACTAAGTTTGAAAGAACTCTCAATTTTCAATCAGGTTGTAATCGGTAACCGTATATGATACATTCTAAAGGATTTTAATTACTATCGAAGAATACTGGTGATGATAGTATGTCCAATTTGGCAATTAAATTATTTATTAATGTCATGTGATTTTCTCAATATAATAAATTTTAATATAATCAGAATTAAAACTAATATAATATCTGTATTAAAACTGGTAATTTGACATTCTACAATGCCATTTTTAAGACTTGAATCCATGGTTTAAAGCTTTTTTCATTTAAAATCTCTATAATTACAATGCGTAAACAGAGGTCAAGTTAGAGAGGAGTGACTATCCACTGTCTATCTCTTCTCAATAAAAAATCAAGTGCTGCACTATTAAAAATGATTAAAAATTAAATACCAATAACTAGACTAATAAAACTCAATAGCGGACCCGGAAAACTTCGTTTTGCCAAATTTCTTTTTTTCTTCTTTCTTTTTAGGGCGTTGCTGGCCATAAGCAAACATTAGTGTTGTATTATCACACGATTTAAATAGAGCTTCTAACGAAATTTACGGCCTTCGAATAAAAATTCATGGAATACCTACCATAAAATTTTTTCACAGAATAATTTACATATAGTGTAGATATGGGCTCAATAAAAAAAGAAACACATGTATTTACGACAAATTGGAAAAGAAAAATTTGATTTTGCCACGCCCCTCCGCCCGCAGACCAAAAATCAAAAATCAGACTTCACATTGTCACCCGCCTGAATATTCTGAGGATTTCCTTAAAATTTCATCAAAATCGTCCTAGCAGTTTTAAAGTCCATACGTTATATACTTACACACATCCTATTTTATATATTTAGATAGATAGATATGTGCATATGTCAAACTACAAATTTTGCTCAGAATTACCAATTTAATTAGTTAGATTTCTGGGTCTCTGCTCTTATAAGGGATAAGACTTATAATAAATATGGTTATTCACCATATTCAGTTAAAATATCGCAAATTTTTAGTTTCCGATGTATTAAAACAATCAGTAGGTTTATTTGATGACATTTGTTTATAATTTTAACTGTTAATGTGTTAATTTTGACTCAGACATGCTTTACATAGAAAATACTTCATAAAGAAATATTTGTTCCTCAATGTAGCTCAAAATTTATAACTAAATTTTCTTCCCGTCCTCGAACCACTTNACTAATTTTAATTTAATTTAATACATCTAATTTTAATTAGTTATATATAATTGCGAAAGACTTTCAGTTATGTTCTAATGCATGATATAACTAACACTTATTATATATAATAGCAGACATATTTATAAGAAACCATTGTCAACTTTATTAGCTTTTAAACAAAATGTTTGTTAGATTTTTTATCATGAATGAGAAAAAGTCAATTTCATTTGATGAATATAAGAATTGTGGGATAGATTTCGCATAAAAGGAAGCAATAAAATCTAACTCTTAGGAGATTTCAGTTTTTTCTCTTTGCTCATGCATTTATTTATTCCATCTCGTGGTATAAATAGGATATTGCTAATATATATTCAGGGTAAAAGCTGTATATTTATTATTGTATACATATTCCAGTAATTCGGAAAATGAGGTTTGTAAAACCTGAGAATTCTCTCTGGAGAAAAATAACTATGTATTTGTCTGGTTCATTAAAAGGAAGTGGCCATTTTCCTCATTTCGAGCCTGAGCGATTTTGAAAGGAGTAAAATTTTTTTTTTTTTGTAGTTTGCTTTATAAAAGAAGAAGAAAAATATTAATCAAATAGTAATTTAATTTTATAATCTAACATTTGATAGAAAACTAAACTAAATTTAACCCTGGCATTTATTGTATTTTTGCTTTCTTGTGTAAAAAGTACTGTATTTATTGTATACATACCATAAAATCCATCTTGTGTAAAAAACAATTGTTTTGGGCCAAGAATAAAAATATATTTCTTCTTCTTCTTAACCCTGGCTAACTCTGAGAAAATATGGTGTCACTCAGACTACAATTAACAATCTTAATTATCTTTTATGAGAAAAAAAAATTCATGAACTTGAAAGTTTTAAAACCAAATTTTCTTAGGAAGAGAGGATTGTTGGGAATTCGGTTATGTTAGTTGAAAAATTAAAAACTGATTTGTAACCAAAATAGTTTTTATATTATCGCACGTTTCGGCCTGAATTTCAGGCTTTCATCAGGGCTGAATATGAGAACAATTTTTTTTGTATTTTAAAATCATTTTAAAGTTTCAATCTTTCATTGTCAGCTGAATATAAATTTTTTTTTCTTCTGGAGGTTACAGGAATATTGATCACATTAGGGATGAAAGAGATATAGTTTTTCCTGTTCAAATGTTCAAATTTGAATTAGGAAAGACTATATATCTTCCATCCCTAGATTGATATAAATATTTTCTGCCATTGAAATGTCTGAGGTACTCATAATATTATGTGGAATAAATGTTTAAATTAATGCCAATCCAAATTTCCCGACACCTCCGATTGGAGCAGACTCTCTGATTTAGTTCACTTGAATAAGTAGAGGGGTAGGCGTACATTAGACAGAGGCGAATCGATAATGACGAGGAGAGCTACCCTTAGGTCTAGTGTAAATGGATGACTAGAGCAACCCCGAACCCCAGGAGTTAATCCTTGACTCTGGAGAGCGGTCTATAATTCAACTCTAGCGCCCTGCCGATAGAGCCTGATCTAAAAGTTAGACTTCAGTCCGCCCTGTAATCCTTTGTGAAGAGTAACCACTGCTCCGGAGAATTATCTTGGCCATCCGTGGGGATAAGCCTAGAGGTTTATCGCCCGGCCCCGGCTTCCAGCTATTACTGTTCTCCTAGGAGTCCGGTCTAACAGATGTTCGGACTGTGTTTGAAAGCACACACACAAGGTTGTAATTGTCCTGAGTGTGTGTACACATGATATGGAACTGGGATGAATCGTAATCTGTTTACAATACAATCAACATTGTATACTTTCTCAAAAGCGTGCCTTTGTGAAGAGTAACGCCTGCTTCCGAGATGTATACATGATATTGTACTGGGATGAAACGTAATCTGTTTACAATACAATCAACATTGTATACTTTCTCAAAAGCGTCCCTTTGTGGAGAGTACCCGCTGCTTCCGAGATGTATCTCGGTCATTCCTAGGAGATGGTTAGAGATCTGTCGGACTACTACGTCCGGCCATATCTGGTCTGTTAGAGGTAAAGCATAAAGTATAACGAAAGCCCGCGGAAGCACCGAGTAATACTTTATACAGTAATTCTGAGTGTGAATAGTTCTGACAGTACTTAAATCCAAAAGCGAAAAGTTGAGATATTAAAGAAAAATATGTCTCCTGGAGTACGTGTAAAGAACCTATACCTTCAAATGGTTAACCATTGAAATCACACAATATAATCGATAAGTACATATCTGTTATCATATTTGTGTATTAGCTTTACTTCTTTCTTTCGATATAATCAGTTTGACTTTCGCTCGCAGCATTATATATATATACCAGTCCCACAAGTATTTTGCGTTATAAATTTCATTTTATCTTCCCTCGAGCGAAAATAATTCTGTCCTAGGACATTCTTAGACGTCACCTATAAATTGGACTGAATATGGCATATGGCATACTGATCAATTATATAAGTCTCATACCTTCTATTCTCCGTCTTCATTGGTTTCTGCACACCATCTCCCAATGAAGACGGAGAATAGAAGGTATGAGAGTTCTATATTCATTGGTGGTAGAAATAATAATAACCCTTTAGATTAATTATATAAGTTTAAGTTGTTATTACCAAGTACTAAGGCGAAGTTAGCTTCGCGACCTCTTGCGTATTGATTAGTAAGTTGCCTAGGAGTAGAGTCCATGTGCCTCTTCTTTTAGTAAAATGATTATTTGTTATTATTATTATTATTATTTCTCTTTCTTTTTTTTTTCCTTTTATAGCAGGTTTGTTACAGAATAAAAATATTTCTTCCTTTCTTTGCCAAGAGGGGTGAAATAGCAAATTGTAGCTAATGCCAATTGGGGCTAATCCCTTTTCGTAGGTAGGATAGATACGCCTTTGTTACTATGAAATTCTCTGGAAGGTGAGAGGTCAATGGGGCCTAAAACACATAATAAAATAATATTGGGGGATAATTTTCATAGGGGATTAAGATTAATTTAAATAAATTGTTGTTGGATTTAAAGGTCAACTGAGAAGATTATAACAGGGGAAGGGGGATCGCCCCTTCACTGATATAGTGTAGTTTGCTAGAAAAGTCTCTGAGAGGTGAGAGGTCAATGGTCAAAAGATAAGCCTTTACATATAATAACAGAATATTGGGGGATTATCTCCAAGGGAGATTAAGATATTTAATTAATTTAAATGAAATATTCTAGTGGTCAAAAGTCAACAATGAAATACACAAGAAAATTCGCTAAAATCTTTAAGAACCCCTTCGAGGTAGATCGCACCTATGACGTCACATGCGATGAAGTAGGAAATTCGCTAAAATATCTATGGACCTGTGAAAAATCCACTCGTGGAAATTTCGCCCCTATGACGTCACAAGCTATGAGATATGAAATTCGCTCAAATCTATACTCTCCCGTGGAAAATTCGTTCCCCTGACGTCAACAGCGATAAGGTGAGAAATTCGTTCCTCTGTCGTTACTTGTATAGACATAGAGGTAAGACCCAGAGCGCTGCTACCTTGATCCAAAGAGGTAGGCTTGGAGGTAAGAGGTTTTGGCAGGAAATCATGGTGTCCGCCATTTTCATCATTTGTGTGTGCCTGAAGCGGCTTATTTACCCTACTAAGAAGGTTTATTATTTGTATATTCTTGTAGACTTAAGTAATTCATTCTACAATAAACTAAATATCGTTTCTCGTTAATTCCAAATGTTTGTCATTTAGGACCAAGAGAAAGAAGTTTACTGTCCATTCTGGAATAATACAGTCATTCTTCACGTAGGGGTTGTTGTGGAATCTGAAGTACGTCTTCCTTCCGTCCCTCCATGAATCTAATTCTGTCGTCTGTTTGTCCCGTGCTTTGTTGCGTGCACGGCGAACACTGTGCGGGGAAATTTATTCATTGGCGCATCGTGTTGTCGTCATTCACGGCCTCTGTGGCCCTGTTCGTTTAATGACTTTCATCCCCTCTCTCCCTCCACCCTTATGCGTTTTCTGCTCTAGTTATATGCTGAAAAATAAAAAAAATAAAAAATCTTCACTAATCCTACTCTTTGAAAAAAATATGGCCGTTCAAAATTATATATTACAATGTATGAGTATATTTAATTATTGAAACCTTACAAGGATTTTTATCTCTTTTTTTTATCTTATAAAATAAGCTCATGTGTTGTAATTACTTTTATTTTTTATTAAAATTTTCACTGATAATTTAACGATAATATAAAGCATTGGATCTCAACTTATACATAGTTTCAAATCAATTTAGAAATAAAATTTGAGTATAAAGAGAGTGCTTTTGTAAACAGTTTATCATTTTATATTAAAACGCACAAAATTTATGGGAATTTAGAAAAATTTTGAAAAAGTTGGATATTATTTATATATTAAAAAAAAAAAACTCTCATAGGTAAAAGGTCAAAGTTCATTTAACAGAACTGAAAAAAAAAAAAAAAAAAAAAAAAAAAACCCAAAAAAGCCGTATTTGGAAGTAATATCTGCTAAGATAACAAGAGTGGCGCAGAAACCTGAACGAACAGCGAAGAGAGCAAATAAATAATAGTAAATATGACATCATAATAAAACAGAGTACTGTACGAACTGGGTCAGTATTAGCAATTCACGATGTCAGATTTACAACTGTGTTGGGTATCCTATTTGTCCCATATCCCATTCAAAAAATAAAAATAGAATAAAGAAATTTACTAGTTTTATAAAAAATATAAAAAGAAAAAAGATTTAAAGAAAATATTTATTGAAAGATAATGTGGTGCAATCTAGTGTAAATTTGGAGTAGCTGGCTATGCACATAACAGCTCAGCTGACTTACCTTAAGCCTGGCAATTTCACCTCACAAGTATTGTGTGCTGACTTATTCCTCCCTCATTTTCTTCCCTTCAACATGGCCGAGAGACCCTTTGCTGGAGCAATGTTGAAAGGTGGGAACCTCTTAATCATCTTGGAAAAGTTACCACTAACTATGCCACCTCACTTACTTTAATTAAACAACATAGTAACATAATAAGTCCTGAATATGCCTTAAGAAATTCCATCATTCCTTATCATCTACACTCTCATATCCATAATAAAATTCAATATTTATTAAAATAAAAAATGAGAATTTTCTCCGCATTATTAGGACCGACAATATCCAATTATATTTATTCATTATAGATAATTATTATTTATAGTCTTTTATTATTTTTTATGTGTACTTTATTACTTTTCAATGGTCTTCTGGATTGGAAATAAGCATTAGGAAATCATATTTTTCACCTCTAATGTTCTACAAACGTTATCGCAACTCTTATAAAACTTATATCAGTACTACAAAGTGTGGTCTTACTCCCCCTCATTCAAAGTTAACCATAACCATAATCATAAAGTTCATAAAATTAAATCTTATATCTAGATATATTTTCTTACGTATGGCTAAAAATAACGAAGGTATTAAGATTCTAAATTTGGTTCGTCCATTATTCCTTCTTCTTTTTTTTTCTTTTTTTTTTTTTTTTTTTTTTTTTGAGGGGAAGGGGGTCTTATTCCATATCCAGGGGCGACGAAAGTCCTCTGTCAGAAAGGAGTCGTATTAACGACCCCCTTGATTCGCTTACTGAGTGATCTGAGAAATCTAGGTTGGATCAGAAATTCAAACCTAGGACTTTTAGCATAGAGATATACAAAACTATATCACATCATAGATTAAATACTCACATATACCTACCTAATTATTCATTCGTTATAATGTTATGTGTTGCTCAGAACTATGTCAGCATAATCAGTTATTTCCTTAAGAAATTATATAAATAAATCATTTTTTATTACACTATAGATTATTTATTTCGAAATAACATATTTCCTGGCAAAATATTATCAGTATGTTTCCAGGGTAAGTTTTAGACAATGGATAAATTTGTGAAATAATTAATTATTAATTAAGCTCAGAACAAATATTTTGGTAGTAATACAGCTATGAGTAAGTGGTAATTCCTGCCAGTTTCTTCTTTTGTGTTGAGGGACAATTTCATATTTTTATTTATGAAGAATTCAAAAATAAATGGTTTTGTATGTGAATTAATAAACATTCAACGATAGAAATTCAAAATAAATATTAAAATATTGTTGAAAAAAAAAAGAACTATTTATGCCACGTTGGGACAGGTGAACTCTAGTTCTCTGCGAGTTAGCTCTTAACTGGATTTATTCAGCCAGGTCTTTTTTATTAACCCCTAATCTCCCAGATTGCTAATTAGGAAGATTAAAAAATTATTGCGATTTGGATTGCGTTGCAATCGATATAAATTTGATTAATATCTCTTATCTATGCTCACTGGGTTGTTTCTCGTTATTGTTACCGGCTACACGTGCATAAAATAACTCTAATATAGGATTTAATCAATCAGAGATTCTCTTATTCTACGAGCTAATTTTAGTCCAATTAGAAATCTGCAAGTTCTCTCGAAGCCATTTTTCCTTCTGAGTAATAATCTTTTTCTGTTCATTCTATATAAAAACAATTTAGCTGTTTATATAAAAGGAATTTATTTTATAGGAAGATATTTAGCAAAACCCGCTTAATTATTAATTTATTCTATGAATAATGTTTTACATGCCTTCGAAACATTAAACAGTCGAAGAGAGAGAATTTGCTACAGTGAGGCACCCTAATCTAAGCACACATGCTACTCATTTCTAAATACAAGATGATCCAAGATTAAGAAATTCGCTTGGGAGCCTAACTTGGGAGTCCAATATGGCTACCAACGGCTAAACCGATACCCTCACTCAACAAAAGATTTATGGCAATCTGAAGTACCTAATGTTCTCGTTTGACTTATATATTAGGCGGAATTAATCGCTAAATACACTCTGGAAATTCCCAAGGCAATATAATATAATTGTCCTCAGGACAATACAAACTATATTGTGGATATCTTCTGTTTTAAGGGTTTTCTTCCTGGCCTCACAATAGACTCGTATTTTTTCTGGGCAGTATCCCATAAGGGAATCAAGCAAGCCACGGTGGTCACATGGTATTCATTCTGAAAAATTTTGTTAGATCTTAACAATGCCGATCCTATTTTCGATAAGTTAAAAATTATATATATTTAATATTTATTTGGCCCAAGATCTTATCTTCACTCGCTTCACACTCTTCATATCAACCTAATCCATATGCCATATCCCTGTCGTCGGATTCCAAACCCCACAAACCTCCCCGACGACTAAACGGAAGATTGCCTCGCAACCTCTTGGTCCTTCATGAATAAATTTACTGGGAGTGGGGTCAATGTGCCCCTTTTCCCTGCAAAGTGACATTCTATTTACTAATTTATTTTTTCTTGTTTTTTCTTGCATATATGCATATTGAAATATGAACACAAAAAAAGAAAATAGTAGAAAAGTTTTGTTATTTTTTCTTTTTGTGTGTTCACTACACTCTATCCCACATGTTCTGATTCATGTTTTTTCTTGAATACTTATTTTATTAAAACGTGTTTTTTTTTGTTTAAATTTAATTGTATTTTGTAAAAATGATTTTACATGTTTTTTAACATTAGGACGCATATTAAGTAATATGTTAATGTAAGTAAGCAAATGTGAATTGGGCCACTTTATTTAAAAAAAAAAAAAATCAAATTCGATATTTTGGTTTTATATTAACAGAGAGTAAATAAAATCAATTTTGGTTTAATCGAAAAAGAGAAAGATGGGGGGAAGGGGGTTAAAGAAAATTATTAATTTTAAATATATTCTTAAAGGCTAGCGTGTAATGAGAGTATCAGACCTGTACGGGAAGGGGCAATGGACATTGAAGGATCCCACATGCTTTCTTTCTTTAGAGAAAGAAATTAGAGTTACGGAGAAATCGCTATTAGACACTTCTGGACCTTACTCGTTCTTTCCACGAAGTTATAAAAGTATCTCAACAGCGGACCCCCAAGGAGTGTTAATTGAAAGTTACTCAGTGTCAGATAGCTTGTCTCAGAGCCTCGGGCTGGTTGTAGCTTTTGAAGTTCTGGTAACTGTGAAGTAATAAGTTCTTATGAGGTCTCTATTTATATAAGCTTATTTAATTTATTTGTACACATCAGTAATTAGCTGTAAGTAATTTATCTTTTCTATTTTTATTTATTTATTAGTTAGCAAGGGCAGTTGGTCTGGCGGTTAGCTGTAATCAGTGTACTTATTAGTTAACTTCAATAATTAATTATTATCAACCCTTAACCCATGACAATATTGTCATCGTTATAATTAAGGAATGTTCCCTACCCGGAGTTTGCACAATTAATTGTCCATATATCGTCCTATATGCCTCGTCCTACCTAATCGGGCAGACATTGTGCCGGATTTCATTTTCTGGCTCATGAATGAATGGCTTTTCTGTCCAATTTGAATTTAAATACATATTTACATACATAATTTAAATATAAACAAATGACTTTTTTGGAATTTTTGATATCTATCTTGAACCGAAATTTTCCGAATTATAAAAATATTATTATTAGCTAGAAATTATCTAAAAATTAATTAATTCACTAGCAACAGGTTTATATAGTTTCTTATAAAAAAATATTATTGAATGATTGCGATCTAATTTGTAAGCGGGTTGATCAGGGTGTACGTAAATTTCTCCATTTTAATTTTCATAATATTTTTGGTTTATTGACACATTTTTATAGAATAAAAATAATATAAAATTGTATTCTACTTATTTAATATTCTATAACATAATTCATTGTGCTTACCTTAATCTGAAAATTTTCAAATTTTTAATACTTTAAAGATATGGTTCACTTTAAAGTATTGAACACACCATGTTATGAAGGCTGAAAATTGTACCAGTTCATTGATTTTAAGACACCTATTATATGCCTTTAAAAAATGAGTTTATCCTCTTCAACTGTTTCTAGGAGAAATATATCTAGCCTACTCACTTTATCATTGTTGGAAATGACTAAAATTAATTTTCACAATACTAAAGCATAAAAATGTATAAGCATAAAAAAACATTAGAATTTTTTCAGTATTTCTTTAATACCAAGTCTAAAAATGTAATTACCTAAAGATATATAATGCGTTACTTACGTGCACTCGGTAGGAGCTCAGAGATCTACACTTGCCTTACGCACATTCAGACACACATTGTGATAAAAGATACAACCATTTTTTTTTTTTTTTTTTTTTTCAAAAAATGCTAAATGAAACATGCATTCATTGT
>KZ808707.1:14616-24907 GCA_000696205.2 Oncopeltus fasciatus
ACAATGTCAGCTACTTCGAGTTAAGACGAAAGTTCTCGTCTTTCTCGTAAGTTAGGCTCTCGCTAGTGAAGAGGGAATTGAGTGAGATATCTGGCTGTCCTTGTGGTGCAACGGTCAGCATACCAGGCCCGGATAGCAGGAGATCCAGGTTCGATTCCTGGCGAGGACAGATAGAGTTTTTTTTATTCTGTTCCCTCTCATGAATTGTTTATTAAAATTTTATGTCCAGACAACCAGGAATCAGAGACCGAACATAAATTGACTTGTTCCTATTAGAAATCTAAATAAGCAACAATTCTTACATTACCAACAAAATATTTAAATAGATGTTCAACCATAATCGGTAACATGACCAACAAGAAATTAGAAGGCTTTAGGAGGAGATGTGGCTATACTCAGAACATCTTAAAGCTCTGGAAGCATGGCATTTTGTACCTAACATTTCAAAAAACATACTTGAAGACAACTAGAATATTTACTTTATGGTGTCAGTAAGATGACTTAAGATGTGAGAAGATTATGTTCCTCATTGTAAGGCTCAGATCATAAAGATATTTCTGGCAACTGTTCGTAATTTTATTGATATTGAATCATTACAAAAAATAAAGCCAAAATTTCACAGTTCAAGAATGTTTCATAGAACGTTAGATAATTTTAGTATTTTTTGCTTTTCTTAGTCAAAGCTCTCTCTTAATAGTTCTAGCTGTAATCCTTTGAAACGAAGTTAAAAAAAGAAAAAAAGCTTTTGACTTCTGAATTGGTGAAATCAGAAAAAGTAGTATACTTCAATAAGCAAAGAATAAAGATAAACACATATGACATACTTGGACCTAGTGGAGCATGCACTTAAAATGACCAATAGAGATTTTTTAAGGAATGATCAAAACGATTAGAATAAATTCTCAAAATATCCTGAACAAAGTGCAAGTGTTGGAAGAAGGAAAAAACTAGTAAAAGCTAAGCAGCTGATGAGATGCAAATATCTATGCAGAATAAGAATCTCAGAGACATCCAACTCATGCTGGAGGAGAAAATCAATAGAATGTGGGACAAAATAGGAAATAATAGCTCTCTGCTTATAGAAGGAATTGCAAATTGTGCAAGTTTAGAAAACAGGCTAACCTAAATGGATGAAGCCATTCACATCTTCAAAGCTCTACAACCAATGAGCAGTTTCAAGAATTCAGTAGTATGAGCTACCATCTGGAGAGAATACCTTACAAGAAGTGTCTCCATAAAATTTAAATCTCCTTAGATTTAAAATGTACCCCGTGTAAAATAATAAATATGAAAAACAGAAACAATAAATTTTCTTTATACTTCAAAAAGTGAAAAATAAAAAAAATAAAAAAAAACTGTGAATATAGCATTTTCGTAAAAAAACCTAAGAATTTCCCTAATATTAATCTTGTTTGTGAAGAATTAATTGGACCGAAATAAGATCAAAATAGAACATAAGAAAAATACATCAAGTTTAATGATAGTGACCCAATTTGTGTTTTTATAACTGTATTAAGATGGTTATTAAAGCTAGTTGGGCTTGACAATGCTTCTACGCTTCACTGCTATTCCCTCTATTATGTAATAATGTAACTGAACTATGAATGTTGTAATTAGTCAAAATAAAGGAAGGAGTGTATCCAGGCTGTGTTAATGAGAGAAGAGACAAAATCAGGTCAGATAGAAAGAAGGTTTGCTGTACCATGTTTTTTACGACATTGATAATTTGGTAATGAGGATGGACAGTATGGAAGAGGAGAAGGCGACCAGAATAGATGGATTTTGTATACCAGTCAGTTAAAATCTGTCCGTCAGGTTATCTGATAAAGAGTATATCGAGGAAAGGGAGACGACTATCAGGTTCACATTCAATAGTGCATTTGAGTTGGGGATGGCAAGAAGTGAACGATTCTAAGGTCTGTGGAATTTTTCCCGGATCGAGCAAGATCATCAGCAGATTTCTTGATGAAGATGATGTCCTAGGTGAAGTGAGGGAAAACGGTGTCTATCAGGTTATTTAACTTAATTTTAGCTATATCAGGGTAGTCTTCTAGGAACATTGAGGATTATAATAGTTTAATTTTCAACCTAATTATAAGGACTAACAACCTTTTAGAATTTTCCTATGGTCAAGAAGCCTACCCTGTTACCAATCCTAAATGGGTATACAACAACTCTTCTGTTGAACTACCCATACATGTTACCCAGATCCTAAGCCTTGGCCCGAATTTCTCTACACCTAACAATAATATTGTCAGAGAATTACCAAAACTTATAGTGGACATTGAAAATATCCATGTTACTTGCTTTATAGATAGTGATGAATGTGAGATTTCCCACCAGTGTGTCACTAATATTATTACTAATCACTTACAACAGCATAATCATACTCCCTCTCACCTTTCTCCTAAATTTTTATAGGACATCAAGCCCACACATTCCTTCTTCAATACCCATAATCAGGTCATCATAATCCATGCCCACAAAGGTAACAAAACAGTTGTCATAGACTGCATAGAGTACAAAGAAAAAATATATTCTTTGCTTTCTGACAATACCATTTATAAGCCTTTTCCCAAAGACCCCAATCCTAGTTTATCCATTATTAACCACATTTAATCTCTTCTTCCAATACAATACAAAGACAAATCTACCTCATCCAGACTGATATCCTTCAATTCCACCACACCCAGACTGTGTCTGCGTTTCCAACTTTCCTTTAAAAGCAGTAGTCCGACCATTGTTACCTATCTTTGAAGGTATCAATCTATCTATCCCATTCCCCGGTTGTCTCTAATTTTAGTTTTGCACTCTGAGATGTGACCATAAACCTCCCTAGATCTCTCCATACAACACTATCAGTACGTATAAAGTTGATTTAATTTTTCATATTTATAGAGTTCAAAATTTTTTAGTTTAATTGTAAATCTTTTTCTTTTATGTAACATACCATATCTCTGCCTGTTCATTCAAATATATAATTCTATAAGTGTATTACAGTGTATTATATTTCAGCCCTAGTGATGACTTACAAGTTAAGTCAAAACATTGGCCATAATAAAATAACTACTCAACAAGTTTGGAGCTTTTTATTTTTCTGATTCTGGCTGAAATCCTGACAAATTTTTCCAGCATAATAATTATTTAGAAAATTTGAAAATTTTAAGTTGGATTTATTTGATATTACATATCAATAAAAATGGGAGAAAAAAGTTGTCCATCAGGTTCATAATTGTTACATTTTGTTCAGGATGAAAATAAATAATTAGAAAGGAAATTATTTTATTCTTAAAAGCAAATATTTTCATGACACATATTGTCTCTAAAATATTAAAAATTCTTTAATTTGATTTTCCTATAAATGCCTCATCCTACTCATCAAATTTCATTAAATAAGATATAAAGCTAATAGTTCGTAATGAGAATCCTAAACAACAAATTTTGCATCTCTAATTGGAAATTGATGATCTGTGCAACCCACATAATTAAAATCTTAAATATTTTCCTAATAAGTATTTTTCATAAAAATGCTGTAGATTATAATAGTTAAAAATTACATATGACATCTAAAATGTACTATGCAATTTTCTAGTTTATAACAGAAAATAAATTTTTTTATTCAAATCATAATGATAATTGTGGTAAAGTAATCCCACATTTCATTATTAATTTTAATCATAACGGGAGCCAGAAAAAATCTCACTACCTCAGCAAGAAATTGAACCCGGGTCCCCCCCTTTCCGAGCGGGTGTGCTAACCAACTATACAGAGGGAGATGAGAATAAATCTGGTTCCTTGCACCTCACTACAAGTCTGACCACCAAGTATGATGAATATATTGTCTTGTACTTGGAGGAACTAAAATTGCTAGTTATTTATTAGACTCTCGTTTCGCAAAGGGCCACTACTTAAAGTTCAAATCATGATGATAATTGTAATAAGTAATCCCACATTTCATTATGGGTCCCCCACCTTGGCCATTTGCCAAACTAGAGTCTATTAAATAGCTAGCAATTTTAGCTCCTCCGAGTACAAGATGCTGTATTCGTCATACATAGCGGTCCGACTCGTTGCGAGGTTTGGGGAACCAGAAATCATTCTCATCTACCTCGGTGGTGTAGTTAATTAGTGCCACTGCTCGGAAAGTGGGGGAATGGGTTCGATTCCTGGCTGATGTAGAGAAATTTTTTTTTCTGGCTCCTGATACAATTCAAATTAAAAATTTTAATTTTGGTATTTTTTTAAACCATCCACTCCTACTACCAATTTCAACCATTGATTTCTTTATTTAAAAAAAAGAAAATGTGGAATATAGATAGGGCAATTTTGATTAAACCTCATTTTGGGCTTTCTTATGTTGGATTATTAAAAACTTTATATGAGAAATAAATTTTAAATATAGTATACATAATAAAATTTTATATATTAATAGTAACTTATGGCTTCAGTTATTGTAGTGTATTTATTTTCATCCCTTGCAAAACTCGATTATAAGCAGTGTTTAATAACAATACTCAATAACTATATGGCTGTGGAATTTGCTTGGTTTATTCATATCTTGTGACAGAATTTTTTTTCAATTCATTTTTTAAAACCTTACAAAAATTCATTAATGATTTCTGTAATTGTCACCCAAAATAATAATGCTTTATCAATGACAATATATAGGATATACATAAAATTTATGCATAATTTGACTTCTAATATATCAAGTAAACCAAGTAGGACATAAAGAAGAAACTGTGGAAGACCACTAAACTATATCTGTGCAAACTGCAACAGCCTTCAATATGTTTCACTTTGAGTTGCCAGTTGGGCTTCACTTAAGTAGATTCTTGTTGAGCTATTACCAAATCTGACAAATTTTCTATTTTTTTAAGATCTCTACTTTTGTCATTAATACTTCTAAAAAGTGAAGAATTGTATTAATCATTATTCTTTGTCTTATTTATTTATGGACATTTAACATCAGTAGCTTAATCTTAAACCTCCTGACAACAATAGTCACAAATATGACTTTTTCCACTATGAAATGAATCCACTCCCTCTGAGTTCCTTTTCTAATTCTTCTTATGATACCAAGATACAATATATCCTGAACTGATCACCTAGACGGACGAGTTCATGGTAAAACTGCACTCCTTATTCTCACTTCCCATACTCATTATTTAATATCTTCCACTCCCACTGATTCTCTTCAATCTACTTCAGTGTCCATCCAAACTTCCACATCTCCAATAAGCAAACATTCACTCCTCATCCAGATCCCGATAATTTGTCCAATAATGCAAAGGTTAAGGACATTATCACTGGACATTACCAATGTCTTTACGGATTTAGGCAGTAACACCTTCTGAGGTTAAGAACATATTAACTATCTGCCTAAGTACAAAGATGACTATGACCAGATCACCGGGCTAATACTACGAAATCTACCCCAAAAAGTAATTTTTTTTCCTGACTTATCTCTATAATTGTGTTCTTCGAACCACCCACTTTCTACTTATCTGGAAATTTTCTGAAATAATCCTGTTTCCCAAACCCAGTAAACCTGCTTCTAACACATTATCTTAGCCTTATACTTTTATTTTTCAAGGTGTTTGAGAAAGTTCTTCTAAAACGAATGATAGCTATAATAACTTACTTAAATATTTTTCCTAATCATCAGTTTGGCTTCCAATCTCATCATTCTACTGTCCAGCAGGTGTTTTGCTTTGTGGATTTCATTTCCTCTTCCCTCAAGTGAAAAGAATTTTGTCCTGGTGCATTTTAGACGTCACTCAAGCATTTGACCAAGTATGGCATACTGGTCTATTATATAAGCTTAAGTCCATATTTATAAGCACCATCTACCTAATCCTAAAATCCTACCTTTCTAACCATTTCTTTAGGGTCCAGCAAGATCAGACTACTCCGATCACTTCCCTGTGAAAGCAAGTGTTCCACAGGGCAATGTGCTTGGACCTATCCTCTTTATAATTTATACTGCAGACATCCCCACTCATCCTAATACCCTCATAGCCCTCTTTGCAGATGAAAAATCTATCCTCTCCTCTTTAATTTAATTATTAAATTAAATGCCTGCGCATTCACAGCTCACAACAGAGAATAAACTGAATCTCTATAAGGCATTACTACGACCGATCTAGGCATATGGGGAAGAACTCTAGGGTGTCGCAAAATCTTCCAATATCTAACAAATACAATCCTATCAGTCCAAAAAGTTCAGAATAACTGCTAACACTCCATATAATGTGCCCACCTCTACCCTTCATTACAACTTAAATATTCCTTTTGTCCAAGATCTTATTTCCACCCTCTTCAAGTTCTTTCATAGTAAACTCCAAGTAATCCCTGTTGTCAGACTCCAATCCTTGCAATCCTCCCTGGGGACTGAAACAGAGATGGCCTCATGACCTCCTGGGCCTAAATGCTCCTAAACTTATTTAGACCCTTCTCCCTGAACATCACTCATTTATTTAAATTTTTTTTTATAATTTATTTATTTTTCTCTATTTCATCAAATTACAAGATGTTAAATAACATTATGTAATAAATAAAGATTTATTAATTTAAAAAAAGTTTATATGTCCTATTGTGTTTATTATAATTTATTACTGTTTATTATGATAATAATTACAACACCACCCCATACATGGATTGCAGACCAATAGGACCTGTTCCAGACTCAAGTTTTCCTGCTGGAATAACATTAATTAAATAAAACATCTTTCTTGTTAGGAAAGTAAATAATGCACGTTAACATTCTTAATTTCAAAGAAATTCCTTTAAAAAAAGGTATTAGTGATGAGAGAAACAAGCATTTCAATTTAAAATTTTGAGTAAAAATGGCATAATAACTTATTGTAATTTAAAAAAATTTGTTGCTCAATTTTAAGTTTAGGCCAATATAAGATTACATTTTGCACATTATAAAATTTTTTCTTGAAAATTGGATTAAGTTTAAATATAATATCAATATTTCAGGGAGGGAAAATAACATATTATTAGTGTGGTGTGTGTTGGTGAGAGACAGAACTTCCTAATTAAAAGAAAACTGACTATGGTTACTATATTATTCATTACTTATATATTCATATAACCTGTTATTTTCATTCATGTCTGACTTCAGTCAATTTAATAAAAATTAAAAACTACATTAAAGAGAAAATTATTTTAAACTTCTATACAAGAGAAAGTTAAATTAAATATATTCAGATGTTATGGAAGAGATTACTTTAATGAAGTTTGAATATAGTTCATCATTGCTTATCCGAAGAAAATCAATAAAATTATATCAAAGGGATAAATCAACAAGAAAATGCATTGATATGTGAAAAGTGCTTGATTGATTGGCATAGTAATTCAAACAAATAATCAGACTATATGTATTTAAAATTAAGTTTCATATAATGATAAAATAAGAAAAGGATTATTTTCCTAGTGGCTGATCAACCATACCTCCAATTAATTAAAATGGCCAGAGCTAATAATAATACTGAATAAATAATAAGAATAGAAACAAAATAAAGTAATAAAAAATTAGAGCATGCTGTTTTGTGATCCTCTTAGAGGAAACTTCTGTTTATCTAGTTGGATTCCAAGTGTTGTTTTTAGAGATGTAAAAATTCTTGATGTGATGAGGTACCTGAGGGAACGCTGAGACATTACATAACAAAACAGCTGCCAGACATACAATAAAATAAATATTTGTTATTTTTCAGAAGACGTACTCATAAAATATATGCTTACAATTTATGAATAAAATAAAATATTAATTATTTATCAGAAGATATCAGTTCTTCTAATACAAAAGATTTCAATGTTTCAGTTGTTTTTTTCCAAAGATTTTTTTTATGCAAAGAGAAGAATAAGGCAACATTCTTCAAATAAAAATTTTACTTTATTTTATTATTTGCTTTTACTAGTGTGTTACCATAGAGCAGGAGACTCTCTCACCCCATCACAACATTTGCCCTAATGAAAGCCTGAAATTACCGATGAAAATAAATGATGAAAGGCCGAAACATAGACAAAAAAAAAAAAACTTATTGGTTTACAAATCAGTTTTAATTCTTCAGTTGCCAAAACCGAATTCCCAAGACTGACTAACCTCAGTCTTAATCAGCTTCTCATGAAGCTTGACCGTCAACTATTTACCTCCAAATTATTTTCTCTTTACTGGAGAAAATTTTTAGATTAAACATGAGATAAAAAAATATGTTTCCAGAAATTAGTTCAAATCTTCATTGATAATAAATTAATCACATCATTAAAGTAATTGTAATTAACTTATTTCATTAGAAATTAATTAATTGTTGAATTGGAAAGTCTAGAGATAGTTCACTGAAGGGTTATATGAAACTAAATTGATACGTTCATATCTTTTCAGCATCTGTATTCAGTGTCAATTCCCCTTGTAGAGTTCTGCAAAACTTATTCAGATAAAATACAGTAACCATGAGAACATGAAAATAAATAGAACTGTTACTTTCCACAAAATAATATCTTCATGAAATATAGCTACTGGTTAATTGAACACTAATAAAATACAAAAAAGAGCTGTTCCAAACTATGAGTAATTCTCTAGGAATCCTCTAGATGTGGCTTGAAATCACTCCAGTCTCCTTCCTTAATGCTCTACTATGCACCATTTAACTTGCTCATTTCTACTGTCATTCCTCTCTACCATAACTAACTAGAAGATAAAATGAAGAGACTATTCAAGGATGGCTGTCAATTTTGGTAACTATTAGAAATATTATGAGTATATTGAACAGAATGAGTAGAACGAAATGCATGAGCAGTCACAAGAAGTAATTGGTTACTGATATTCATATATTATTCTTGATAATTACAAGTAATGCTCTGTTTTTTTATTTGCATCAATAATGAATACATTCTATTATAATAATTTTCATTGGTAAAAATTAATTTATGAATGCAGATTACCAATTAATTTTTGTAATTATAATTATATTTTACATTAAACTGAAATGCAATTCAAATAACTCTTGTTGTATCTCATTCAAAACCATAGTTCCCAAATCAATTATACCTGTCCCTGATCCCAACTATTTTAATAAAAATGAAATATGAGGCCCCTTTTTTTCTTCCTCTTTTTGTTTTTATTTAACTACAATAAAGTTAATAAGTTAAAGTTGTATATACGACACACACACTTACATATATATTTTACTGACATTTTTGTTTGACTAGTAATTTGTTGCTTTAATTATTAAGCTTTCTCCCCCCCCCCCCACCTCATACAAACACATACACACACATAAAATAAGAATCAGATGTCTAATCTGGAAAACCAAGCATCTAAAAATATTGTCAAAAGACAACCTCACTGTTAAGGATCACTAAAAATTATCACTCACCTCTCATTATAGATTTATATAGAAAGGCATGACAATTTATTCATAACTTTTGTATCCTATGAAAAGAGCACTATGAGTAAATACAATTGAAAGAACTTAATAATTAACATAACAAAGAAGGTAATGCAACTTTTAACCTATAAAACAATTATAAAATAAATTAATGTAAACTAAAATAAATAAATTTATCAAGAAAATACAAATTTTACTATAAAAATTGAAAATAAATTCATTAGTTTTATAATAATCTTATTCACAAAACTTAAAAATGTACAAGAATATTTTTAACCAAACAATTGTCATGCACGATCTGGAGTTATAATAATTAAAAGTAGTTTAAATTACAAAGAAAATATCATTGTAATTGTAATTTGTATATTTTTCCCTAATCTTAATGGTAAGATGTACGTATGTGTCCCTTAATGCTATCAAGGTGTGTCAAGTTACTTAATATATTTTGAATATAACCAGCAGATAAGAAATTAAGGAAGGAATCTTTTTTTTATTTTATGACAAATTTAATGGTGTGTCTTTTCATATAAGAAAATATGTTCTAAGCATAAGGGAATTTAGAGCACAAACCCTTAATCATTATTTTTTTAATTATAAAAACAGGACCATCTATTTTTGATAATAAATTAAAAAACAAAGAGCAAATCAAAGCAACAAGTCATCAAAGAACAATTGCTCTCCATAACTGTATTTTAAAATTTATTTACTACCATTTTTGTTTGATTATAAAACCTACTTTATGATTTGTTACTGTAATTATAATGTTTCCTAATGAGTTTTTGATCATTATTAAAAATATAATAAAACTATTATTTGTTTTGCTATAACAAAACAATTTAGAAAAGTCCATCCATTAAAAAATTAGAAAAGAAACATCTGACTTCAGTCAATTT
>KZ808707.1:55398-65991 GCA_000696205.2 Oncopeltus fasciatus
TATATAAAATTTTTTTTTAAAGTTTAAAAAGACTGTATAAGAGAATTTTTATATATCAAAAAAATCTAAAATTCTTGAAAAATTAAGTTTTGCTTGAAGTAGAGCAATATTTTAATATTTGGTATAATGCAGATGGTACTTTTATGATAAGTGGGAGCATCAGTGAGACCTTACTTTGCCATCAATGAGAACTTCAATTGTTATGAAGTAGAAATGGAGTGATCATTTAACCAATTAGGTTTAAAATATTCTGCTACAATCCTTTGAAGTTGTTTGAATTCTCATAGTAACTATGAAAGTGTGATAATACACCTGTGAAACTCACTTGCAGCCTTACTGAATAATATATTCACTATCTTCTTTTGACATAATAATTTTGTAAGTTTTTTTTCTAAAGATCACACTTTTCTCATTGCTAACTATGTACTTATTTGTTCTGTCTTGAGTGTACAACTTCCTTTCCATCTTTTTTCTTTTCCAGTTTTTTCAGGTTAAATACTTCCTACATAATTTAAGTTGATTACAAATTTTCAATTTTTATTCTGAGAAAGTTTATTATCTTTTCAATCCTAGATAGGGTCATTGATTTTATGTCGAAATAAAGATAATTTACGTTCTTTAAGCAATATCAAATAATAGAAGACCATAAAATAGTAAACGCAGTTTCATTGAATGTGCAGTATTAATCAATAATTAAAAAATGAATTTCTATTAGAATAGGTAGTCAGGGAGTGGAGGCCGCGTTGACACCCACACTCTAGGGAAACCACCAAACTTAACCAAAAAATCCCTGTCCAGTGTTTTGTTGCAGGATAGGAAAAATGAGAGTGCCACCAAGAGAAAGTTCTTCAAAACAAAGGAAACAGAGGCGCATGGTTTCCCCACTGTAAAGGTAAGAAACCTAAAAGAAGCCATGCCACCACTACTACCCCTAAATTTTTCACATCCAATTCCTTCGCTACCCTTAAGAATGACGAAAACCTTAACAGTCCTGAAAACCGCACCGGAGATTGTTGTCCAACCACAACAGCTCCCTACCAAAGAAAACGACAAGCAGGTGTCAGGTCCCAGCGCCGAAACAGCATGGGAATGACCAATTTTAATAAAATGGCGAATTTTATCTCTTATTTTCAGGTGCTGATGTCGCAGCTGGTCAATGGTCTGGTGCTCATAAATCAACATGATTAAGCACCAAATCATTAAAACAACATAAGAAATATGCCTTGCAGAACTGGCTACTAAGGCAGTACAGCCCAGCCGTTGTGGGTCTGAAACAAAGCTACAGTCCGAGGACCGACTGAATTTCCTCGGCTATTGGACATTTAAGGTCAGGAGGAAAGGAGGAGCTATGCTAGTCAGAAGCGACCTACCCTACTAGGAAGTACTTGTTTCAGTTCTCCTTGGAGAAAGTTCGTATGTAGCCTCTGTGAGCGTCAACCAACTTTTACTTGATTTTGCAGGTGTCCTGGAGCTGCAATCCAGTCCGCGGTGCTGCTTTATCACAGCAGTCACCAGAGACCGCAGGACTTTTTTTTGTAGCTTGGCGACTTAAACGCCCGGAACACCTCGTGGAACTGTTCGTCTACTACCAGGACAGCTTCGGCTTCTGATGCTAGTCTCCCTCTGATATAGCCTCTGTCAAGGTAGATCCGAAAAATACAATTAAAAAAAAAGTGTTATTTTTTATATCTACCGGCGTTTCGGCTTACATTGTATTCAGAGCTATCATGAAGGTGAGATGGTATGTGTTGTCACCAGGATCAAATGTTCATGACTGGATCATAATCTCCACGGTCAAAAACTCACAATTTGAATTATAATTTCCTGTTTCAGATCACGGCGTTTCCCGGAAATTGCCTGGAAGCACACAATCGTCGTGCCGTTACTCAAAACAGGCCCCGTCTATTACCCTCTATCAGCGTTCTATGCCACGTCTATAAGGTATTAGAGAAGCTGATTCTCGGCCAGGTTCTGAGACTGCGCGGAAATAACCTCATCTCACAGGAGCAGACCGGCTTCATGAAAGGAGTGACCTGTGGTCATCATGTCACAACGGCTTCTCCAAGCAGATCGTCGATCTGTAAAGGGAGTACCTCAGTATAGTGACCACACCAAGAGGTCAGTATTAAATCCTGTACTGTTCATATTATACACTGCTCAATTGGTACGTTTAAAATTTCAGGGTGTACAATTGGCTGCCTACGCTGATGACATAGGTATATACGCATTGAGTCTCAAAGCAGAACATTAGACTGCTGCTAAAGTGCTACTTAGAACCCATGCCAGTACATCCTAAAAGAGCTCAACGACCTGTACATCCAGATAAACCCTACTAAGACTGACCCTGTCAATATGAGCATCAGGAAGGGCAAGAGAAGCAGATTCTCCACCCACTTCACCATCGGACATCAGCGGAAGATTTCTAGGAAGTTCAACTACCTGGAAATTCAACGGCACCTTCATTGGACTCTCACACCACTCGTGAATGCGCGTCAGAAGACATACAGGTAACACTCCAAACCTGTCTCTTAAACTAAAGTTTCAGGTCTACAAACCAATTGTCAGGTCGGCACTGCTTTGAAGCGTGCGCTTAATGAAGTGGTTACCTTCTTCTATCCTTCATTCTCTACACCTTTCAGAACGGCATGCTGAGAAAGATGGTCCGCGGGACCTCTCTCCAGCGCGCTAAGACCTCCCCCCTCCATGAATAATTAGTTGTTCCTCCCATACAAGACATTCTTGCCGAAAGCTAGTAAAGTTCTTTGACAGTCTCAAGAAATGCCTCAATCCCATGTGTCGGGATGTAGTATTTCTTCTACTACCAGGGCGTTGGCAGGTATCTCCATCCTCTGCCTACTACATTAGCAAATCGGATTGACTTCTAGCACTCTTGTATATAGTGTACATATGTGCATTTGCAAATTAGTAGAAAAAAGTTTGGGGTCCGGTCAAGGTTGGTTAAAAAAAAATACAATTAAAAAAAAATTATTTATTATTATCTACCGGCGTTTCAGCTTACACTGTAAGCTATCTTCAGGGCTGTTGAAATACAATGTCGTCAGAAAAAAAGAAAAAAAAGAAAAAAATATATGATTTAAATTATTATTAAATAAGCTTAACGTAACTAAAATAATGTAAAAACTTCGGAAAAACAATAGTAATATGTGTAGCAACAAAACACTTTGCAACTAGTGAGAAAATGTAGTTGCACCAATTTGATATATGAACTATTTTTTTCATGGAGATCTTGATGAGACCGAAAATTTTTATATAGAACAACCAAAAGGCTATAATTATATATTAGGCTATATAATAGCAGATTAAGAGCTTATTGTTGCTCTTTATGTTGATGTTGGAAGAGTAAAAAGGAGTTAGAAGACTTTTGTAAGCTTTATAATTAAATTTTAAGGTAACCACCAAGCCTTTATCTTATTTCTTAGGACTTGAAATATCTCAGAAGGATGATTTGTATTGCCTAAATTAATTATACTCGTCAAATACTTAAGAAATTTAATACGGAGAACTTCAAGGCTGTTTCTACATCTATGGTTACAGATAGATCATAAAAGAAAACAGGAGGGAGAGGTATTAAATTCCCATATCGACTGGCCGTTGGAGCATTGGTGTATCAACAAGACCTCACATATCTTATGGAGTTGTTTTAAGATCTTTGGAAAATCCATCTCCTGAAAATTTCGATATTTATGACGTACAGAAAATCTTGGAGGAAAAAAAGTTTACTGGAAGGATATACTGATGCTGACCTGGGAGGCGAAATGGAGACAGGATGATCTACGACCGGATTAATTTGCAGGTATGCTGATGGACCAATTTCTTTGCTGAGTCAACGGCAGACTAACTTGTAAACAGATGGGGCTCGTAAACCTGTTTTGGTAAGACGCCTAATTGATGAACACTATGGTCGTCAAGAAAAATCTATGCTGCTATGAGGCAGCGGCAAAGTTGGCAAAGAACCCAGAATTTCACCGCAAAACTAAGCACATCCGACTGAGACGTTTCATTTTACAAGTAGTTATCAAGGAGGGAACCCTCGAAATCAGCCCATTTCGACAGAATGTCAGCTTTCTAAATCTAAACTAAGATTTATTAAACTTATTTCTGGTATTGAACTTAGTAGCTAAAGCATGGGAGGGAGAGTGTTGTGATAAAGTGTTTTAATTATCATTAATAACAGTTTATGTTTATATTAAATGTACGCACATACACACACACACACACACACACACACACACACACACACACACACACACACACACACACACACACATATATAAATGTACACTGAAATAAATTTTGTATTCTTGTTATTATTGAAGAGGCAACATTCTTTAGTGTTGTTCACGTTCATTTACTGAAAGGTTATGTGCCATGTGCTTTGCGATGTTCTTTGATTAACGTTAACATTCAAACTTTGATATATCGGTTATGAACTATTCTTGTTTTTATTGCCCAAGTCTCCTGAACAAAAAACATATACGAATCCCAATTGTACCACCATCTTGGCTAAATCGTACGGCTGAATACCATATAGGATGGATTGAAGGAATGACACAGAACCGATACCGTAAATAACAGAAGTTCTACATCTAATAAGTAAACCGAAGCGTACAAGTAATTATAAAGGGAATGATTGAAGACAATGTGGACAGAGAAGGAATATATGCCGGTTGACTGGCCTAAGCTATGAAAAATTAATAAGAACCACTGGTAAAACAGAAGAAATTACCACAGTGATATCCAACCTCAATTGAGAAGGTGGTACTCTCCTTGACAGAAGAAGAAACCATTCATCATACAATATAATATTAGTATATGCAGGATTAAGACTTTTAACTACGAACAAAGCGATGTAATCCTCATCAGTACTTTGAAGGATAAGGCCGGTGTAATTTCTAATTATTACTTTTGAATGATCGTTAAACGTTATGTGCTTTTGCCTTACATAGCCTGTTAAAAATTCCATTGTTTAAAATATTTCCATAGAGGATCCAGTATATTTACCGGTTTTTAATATTTTTACCCCGTTTCTGATTCATTTTGAGGCTCTGAACATTTTCTACATGTATATTTTCATTGATTTATTTCATGAATTTGCTGAGATTTCCGTTGACACATGTGTAAATAGTATTTTGAAGAGTGGGTATCAAAACAACCGTCTTAAGCAGTATTTACACCAAAGGAAGTAGTAAAATATGAGGCCCATCAGAACTTTAAATGGGATTATTAAAATAAGTATACAAATTAATTAAAAAATAAATAATAAAAGCTTGAGGAGTGAAGAAATGGAGTCAGGGATGTTACAGATATTGGTATACAAGTTCAGTGTCACCAAATATAGTCGACTCACATTTATAATAATGCATGATTTCAGTATAAAATACTAAAAAAACATCAAGAAAACAACCAACATTCAGTTTTACATAAAGGAAGAAAATGGAGTGTAAATGAAATAAACCACCGAATGTTAATCTATTTTTTTCTTGTAAATATTGGAAATTTACTTTTACTTTGTCAATGAAAATAAATTGAGGTAATAAACTTGCTTGTGTCTACGTTAAAGCATCAATTGAGAAAAACATAAAAAGATGCTCACAGATACACACTGATACACTCACAGATAAGTATTCATTCATACAGGTATCAAAATACAAATAAATTGCTAGCCAATTTGCTAAAAACTAAATTTGCTTAATTATATATAGCATTCAGCATTCTTACTTTACAATAAATCATGTAATATTTCAATCTGCATCAAAACATGGGAAAATGCACATACCAGTCTCATGTAGGAGGTGTAGGAATATATGATAGATTTCAAGTGCAATAAACAATTTAAACTCATATAAATGAATAAAACTGCCACTAATTCAATGAAGTAGATAAACTACATAAAGTATAACCACCTGTTTCTGCGCCATTGCTTGCATTTGATGTAACATTTGCCTTTCCTCTTCCTTCCCTAGAACAGAACCAGCCTCCATCTTAAATTTCAAACACTAATTAATCCTTTGTCAAAATTACTATAAGCTATAGGCTATATATTTGTGATACAATTGTAGAGAGGAAAGATTTCAAACACCATTACAATCTGGCACTTGTTTTAATATAGTACCATGGATAAATATCATAATGTATACGGCACTTCAACTAATAACCCTAATTCGTGACGTCACTATGACGTAGTCCAG
Source organism: Oncopeltus fasciatus (assembly GCA_000696205.2). Classification (NCBI taxonomy): domain Eukaryota; kingdom Metazoa; phylum Arthropoda; class Insecta; order Hemiptera; family Lygaeidae; genus Oncopeltus; species Oncopeltus fasciatus. The sequence goes on from KZ808707.1 coordinate 61,608, forward strand.
CATTTTTATTTATTCATTTATTTCACAGGAGATAAGTTACAGCTCATCAGGGCTTGCTGAAGGTAAACAATCTAAAGGGTTATTATGACTACCAATGAATATAGAACTATCATACCTTCTATTATCCGTCTTCATTGGTTTCTGCAAACCATCTTCTGTTGGCTTTCGGACATTGTCCATCCTCATGGCTGAATTCATGTGTTCACACATTTACACATGAGAAGAAGATGGTTTGCAGAAACCAATGAAGACGGATAATAGANAGGGTAGGTTATTGACACCGGATACACTTAGGTTTTCTCTAATAACTTATGATATTCTATATTAGCAGTCATTTTATGCTCTGACACTCGTATTACACACTGACACTAATTACTATAAGCTAGTTGATGTTTGATACACTAACTTCAATAAGCTATAGGTTAGTTACAATTTAAGTGTGGAAAAGAGGACACACCCATACACACACACACACACACACATACACACAATAATCTGTGGGTTAAATTAATATTAAGTGATCTATTTATAATGTGTTTAATTTATTATATATGCTTGTTATTTTAAAATTTAACAACCTTATGTGACAGATATCAGGAAAAATAATCTTATTTCTCATTCGTCTAAAACATAAAATGTTATTTTTTTGGGCCGAAACACTTTATTTGTAACGCTGTAATGATCTAAAGCTGATAAGACATTTTTAATTTTGGAAATTTAAAGTTCAAAAATATAATTAAAAAAATCAAAATGAGATTAAATTTGACAAAAATTCCTTGAATTATGTATACTAACTCGAACTTATTAATGATATTATTAGTATCATTACTATGTTGTTTACAAAATTTTTTTGGAATCTTGATTCTAATCAGGTCACAGTTTAAAGTTAATAAAATCGCATTGAGCCTTACTTATTATGACATTAGAATACGCAGTCAGAACTTCATTCAGAAAATATAATGTTAAAAATAGCTATGGTAGATGTAGGTACATTTGCCAATTATTATATTATCTCTATTTTTAGAATTAAAAATTCAAATAAAATTGCCAATTTAATAATTTTTTAGTCGTAGAATAATATTAATAAAACATTCAGTAATATAATTCTAAAAACAATAAAGTATACAATTTTTACGTATTAAATTCAAGACATAAGTGACTGCGATATTTTTGAATAAAATATCATACCCCTTGAGTAGTACCGTCTGATTGATACTCCTTATATTGAATGCATCATTTAAATCCCTTATGAAAGAACAGCAAGGCAGACATAGTGTGGAACTTAACAGATCGGATAACTTTCTTGCCCACAAAAATTTGGTAGTTTAAGATTAACTTCTTTACGATTAGCTGATAACAGGAAGAAAGTGCCTTCTTATCTAAGAAAGTACTTTACGTTTTTGTTTATTGTAGTTTGATCTCATGCGAACAATTAGTTGAGTAAGAGAGCATTGTGAAGAGCTGTTGGGAACAATTTCTCACAATCGGCAAAATAGAGCAAGATGCTTTGCATTTCACCTGTTTTGTTTAACGTTTTTCATGCTCACACATAATATTAGTAACTCTTGTTTTAATCAAACGGATTTGGATATAACCACGGATTTGAAAGTATAAGAATAAAATAATTCTTTGAACCCTATAGATTTGAGTCGATATACGTGGACAAGATCCACATTGTATTGAACAAAAGGATGTCCACATTTCATGCTGGAAGCAGTGGAGGAGTATGCCTTTCACGCTACTGTAATAAATAGTGCAAATGTTACTGGGCCTCGGAACCCATGATCCGGCAGAGGAGGAAGTGAAATATCAGGCTTTGGGGCCTCTTCAGTCATCATCATGATAATTGTTGTAAAGTAATCCCAATTTAATTTCATTATTAATTTGAATCGTACTAGGTGACAGAAAAAAATCCTTCTACATCAGTCGGGAATCTAACCCGGGTCTCCCACATTCCAAGCGGGTGCGCTACCAACTACACCACCGAGGAAGATGAGAATAATTTCTGGTTCCCCGTCTCTCACTACGTGTCTGACCGCCAAGTATGATGAATATATCGTCTTGTTCTCGGAGGAGCTAAAATTGCTGGCTATTTATTTGACTCTCGTTAGGCAAAGGGCCGCTACCTGACATTCAAATCACGATGAGAATTGTGGTAAGATTGTTTTCTGGCTTAACATCTCTTAATATTTTGGAGGATATAATTGAGCTTTGTAAACGGAATGTTAATAGTTTCTATGAAGCGGGAAAACTATGTAATTTGATCCGAGCGAATCGAGGGCATAATGTTTTCTCTGGAAACGGAGTTAGTATAGTTGTAACATAGGAATTTAGCAAATTTGTTAAAAATTGCATTCCTGTTGGCAACATACTAGCACTCATACATTTAAGTAGTAGATCATTTAATGTCAATATTAATCAAATTTATGCCCCAACCGCAGAAAAAATATGGCAATGAAACAGATGAAAGCCTAAAAAATGACAAAGTCACATGTCAAAGATTTGACCTAGTTGGTGAGTATGGATAGGGAGAATGCAATGAGAGGGGTGATTGACTGTACCAATTTTTTTCAGGAACATGTGATATGAGTTTGTGAATACATGGTTTAAACTGCACAAGTGGCGCTTATACCATATACATGGACGAGACTAGGAGATAAATGCGGTGGTCCGCATCACACCAAAAACTGCCAAAAAAGACGGGAGGAACCCTTTACTCCTCAATCTATTCCAGCAACCTCACTACCCTGTTTCCTGACTCTCCTACCTACCAACTGATGAACGTCGAACCCCTGATTTAATTGATTTCTTCATCCACAAAAACCTAGGTCCTATACATACATCAGTCTCCTCAGATCACAGCCCTATAATCCTAAACTTATCCCTTACACCCGTTCCTAAGCCTTCTTTTGGAAACCTAATAAATGGGCCCATTAATTGGGAGGATTTTCACTTTCACCTAGAATCCGCCTTCTACCTCACTACCATCATCAAAACCTCCGGAGACTAGACGATGCCTAACACTCCTTCACGTCTGCTATACAGCAGATCCAGACATCCTGTCTTATGAGTCAGATATTGACGAATTCCTTGAATGCCATATTCCTCTATCCTTTGAACCCGATTCCTTTGGATTTACAATATACAAAAATATTCTGAAACCTATTTGGACATACGGTATAGAACTGTTAAGGGAACCGCTAAACCTTCCAACATCCAACGCATCCAATGTCCATTACAGTCCAAAGTCCTCAGAACCTTTGTTAATGCTCCTTTCTATGTATCCAACTCTACCCTTCAAAATAACCTCAAAATCGACTTCGTCAAGGACTTAATTCCCATTCGTTTCTCCAAATTCAATGGAGCCTCATACAATATTCTAAATGGACTATCCTCCCATCCCGATAATCCTACAAGGGGATTTAAACGGAGATGGTCCCGTGAGCTTCTATAACAATAGAACTCAGTTAAATTTATATATATTTAATTTGATTTATTTTTACTTTAACTTTATCTATTACTATTAAATGTTTTGTTTTTGTTATTATCTAGTAATAATATCTACGGTAAAAAACAACAAAAAAACTCTCCATTTATCTATTACTTCTTTTTCCTCTTTTCGGAGTTTCGGCATTGGCCGTTCTCTCCATCATGTCAATGCCACTCACAGCCATTAAACAAAATTGTGAGAAATTGCAAAATGTAAAAATTACTAACCGAATTTAACAATCAAATTAATAATTACAAAAAAAAAAAATTCACTTTCACTTACTCATTTATATTTTATGCCGATTTTTTCTGTTTCAAATACTCACAGTTGTATTTCTTATCTGTGCTCAAAAAAATTTAATTTTGTTAACAGAATTGAAGAAAAGAAAAAAAAGAGGCCAAAAAGTCGACGAACAATACAATTTTGAAATGAAAACTTCAACTACCTTCTCAATCGTATATCTCCACTCTAATTTCTCAAACTGAGTTATATGAATACAATTATATAAAGTTTTTATTAGAAACTAAATTCGTTCCAGGTAATTTAATTTATTATTTTTAATTAAATAACAAGTTACGAAAAATAATGTATGTTATTTATGTTAGAAAGCACAGTCTCTTGAGTTACATAATGGTTTTTAGAATCGCTATCCTTTACTCAATGAGAGTATTATCTTAGTCCATATTTGTGCAATTAAAATACAACTAAAAGAATACAAATAATAGAAACATAATCTTGGGGATTATTAAGGAAGAATTTTTTACAATTAAATGATATCAAACAATGAATGATTGGAAGAAGAAACTCTCTCTTAGGTTTCAAATTTTACATAGGACATCTCGATGAACAATTATGTATATTTATACCTTTAATATTATAAAATTACCTAAATTT
>KZ808707.1:74018-84462 GCA_000696205.2 Oncopeltus fasciatus
TTATTACCTGTTTGTTGAATTATTTAAGTCTCAGTAATTAATAATGAGAATAGGCTTTATTATATAAAGATTAAATATAAAATAGGGCTATTTTAATAATATAAAATATATGAAAAAATAGGGCTATTTTTCTATTTTTTTTTTTTTATCAACACCTTGACGATAATAATGGAAAAGAGTCCTCATTGTAGGGTAGGCAGGGTGCCTTCATAGACTCCTACCTTTGACCAGGTGAATAGACGCCCTATTATTAGGCTAAATAGGGAGATGCACTGGGAATTCGACTGCAAGGCTCTAGATGAAGAAAATCAGGCGAAATCAAGATAGGCTGACGAGGAGCAGGGATGTGTGCTCTTTCAGACTTTTTTTTTTTCTCTCATTGTACTTGACGACGTCATATTCCGGGTATTAGATTGACGGAAGTAGAAAGCCGAACTAGACATTGAAGGATTGAAGTTCGCCGACGACATGTGCATGATAGATCAGAGGTTTTCTGACATAAAGGCCGAAATCAAGAGACTTCGAGGAGAGGCAGGAGTTGTTGTCCTGGAATAGGATTATAAAGAAGACAAACAAGATGCGGGTGAACCCAAGTGTCGAGGACGGTCACCAGATTTGGGAAGAACACATCGAAAGAGTCATCCCTTATCTGGGCAGTCTGGGGGAGAAAATGGAGAGACTGACGGAGGTTATTGAATGCAAATAATACCATATGCTGCGATCATCGAGTTGCACCCCTTATGGAGACAGCAATGTGCGACTGTTGCTACCAGACTGAACAGCTGAAAGTGAACAAAGAACCTGGCAGTTGCTGGGTAGTGGCTGTGTATATATATATATTCTTCTTTGCCGAAGAAGTCCGTACTGAATGAGGCAAAGAAGGCTGGGAAGTCATGGAGTGAGTTGAAGACATTAGCTGAAGACAGATGATAAATGGAGGCTGTTTGTTGAGGCCCTTTCTTCATCTTCAGCTAGAGGAGATAAGCCAGTAAGTGAATAATCAAAAATAGATTGAATGTTTTTTGTATACCCAATTGTCGAGGACTACTAATACAAAAATATATTTTTTGAATAAAATGTATGCTTGAAAAAATTTTTTTTCTTTTTACCAGTGAATAGGAACGAACTTCGTGGTCACATTTAGGCTGGATTTTACAGACATAAAGGCCCATTAATGGCCATAGTGGCGAGATGATGTTTCGAAAAAAAGTAAAATGATTTCAAAAAATGCTAAAATTTTTTATAAATTTATAACAGTCTTATTGCAGAAGAATTAAAACAAGCTAGTTAGTGCACTCGAAAGGAAGAAATGACTGGATGTGAACTACTGAGTGACTAAATGTCAGCACAGAAAAATAAGTACACGATTAAACTCAGAAAGCGGTGTTCTCCTCAACATTTTGTGTCTGTATCATAAAAATAATGCAATTTTATCATCATAGTTACTTGTCGACACTTACCACCTTTGTTTTGCAGCATTTCTAACAGTTTCTTTATACTTTCGTCCCTCGCAGCAAGGGTCTGTTTTTGTGATTCAATTCGTAATTCTAAATCCTGCAAAAAAAAAAGAAAGAAAAATATGTCAGATTATTAGCTTCTCTACTGATATATCAGAAGAAATATATTTAGTAACGTCTCTCAGAAAAGTATATATATATACATATATATATAAATATATATATATTATATATATACCATCTGGATTTTTAAAAAATCTCTCTACAACTCTCATTCTCTTTTCAGCCCTGAAGAAGCCATCACATGATGTGCGAAAGCTCGGCAAATAAGAACAATTTGACTCGGTCCAACCCGGAAGATGAAATGGTGAATAGTTAGAACAATTGTAAACTTCCAACCCTTAATTTAAGCCTATTAGGAGTAATGCATTTAGCTCACATGAAAGTAAGCATATTGCCAGAACAAATAAAACCTAAATCCCATTTTTTATTAAATTTGGTTCAGTCACTNATATATATATATATAACTTAATAACCGTAACGTTTTATAACAAATTATAAAAAATATTTTACATAAATGGAACTGAAGCTAATTGTATTATATATTTTTTTACTAAATTTAAGTGATGCAAATTTAAACCCCAGGCACTAAATAGTACGTTTTTGGGATTGTATGCGTCTTTAGTTCCAAAATATATTCTTACATTTTTGGATTAAACCATATGTTAACTTTAGTTTAAACACACACACACATATTTATTATATTATTTTCTGACATTCTGGCTTGCTCTTATTATACTACCCTCATCCTTCGCCCTCCCAGAACCCCCCCCCGCTCCATGGATGGAGTGGAGAGATTTGCGAGCTAAGAAGACGTGGAGAGGCTGCTAGAAGGCGCGATCGACGCATGAGGCACCCAGAAAACTTTATAATTTACCAAAAGCTCCGGAATCAGGCTCAATCAGCAGTAAGGAAAGCAAAGAGTACGTATTTTTACGGTGCTTTGTCCTCTGCTCCGAATTCTAAATCTAAATGGGACTTGCTTCGTCGTCTTTCTCTCTGTAAGTCTACCAGATCAACTGTTTACCCTGCTACCCCAGACGAATTCAATGCGCATTTTTCTTCAGTCTCTTCCTTACTTTTGCCATGTCAATTGGGTAATGGTATACCTAGTGGCCCATCCTTCAGTGATAAAACTTTCATTTATCTTATATTACCCCCTCTGACGTTATATAATGAAAATTGGAAACAGTTGGAAACCTCGGTATAATATTTGACCAAAACCTCTCCTGGAAGCCTCACATTTCCCAAATATGTTTTGAATCTCTCCAACAATTCCGACGCTCAGCACTTTTCCTACCCAGGACACCGACTCTTCTTAGATACGTTTTTCCCACACGAGTGACGGGACATTAACCGACGGGACAACTTCGTTCGTAGAATGACAAGATTTTCGATCATTGGCAATGTGGGTCTTGAGAGTGCATTTATTCATTTGCTGGACGGAGTGCAAGTGCTCTATACTCATCTATTCCAAATGTGTTCGATTTTGGCCTATGTGGCCTTCCATCTGGATCTTGGTTTGTGGTTTGTGAAATGACCGTGAGGAGGTTTTGAATGGAATAACAAAGGGGAAACCATCAAGAAGTGGCCTGGAGTGAGTAGGTGAAGGCCGTTTGGATCTAGATCCTTATGTGGTTCAGTAAAAATCAGTCAGTCGAATCTTGAGAGAAGTTTATTAACTTGTGAGAAACAACGTTCCAATGATGGTGGGAAGAAAGTAGAGATGGTTTTCTCCCGAGGGAATAGGTGGGCAGATCACCAGACTGGGGAAAATATCTCTCCCAATAAACATGTCAACAGGCAACGATTTCCCAAATTTGTGATCGGGTAAGTGTTCCATCTTCAGAGATTTGATTAGCTGTGATGGGAAAACACGAGAGGGCAGTGAGGAAGCAATACAGACGGCTACAATTGGGTCAACTCGAAGCTGATAACTTCTGTCACAAGGGTTGATCGGACATGAAATGTTGCCTTTCAAATCGAATAAAAAGACTAACAACTGGGGGATCGAAGCTTCAGTCAGGCTAGTTACAGTACCTTCATATGGACAGATATCTGAGCTAAGCCTTTTAGCGAGAGAGCTTGTAATAAATGACTGCGTACTTCCTGAGTCCAAGAAGACACGTGTTAAATGAAAATTGCCACGGGTTCTCTAATCAGGGCTCGAACGGGGCCCAATAATATAAATGATTATTGAGGAGCTTCGGCAGGCGTTGAATCAAACTCCGTGTAGGCTTCCTCCTTACAATCAGGAGCTAGAGTTTCCTCTTCCATTGACTTTCCCGTCGCTTAAATATTTTCACAGTGGGTTAGCTTTTGATCTATGATAAGATAAGGATAAGAGTCTTTTCTAGCATCTCAAGTAATTGAATATATATATACATATTATATAAGGAATAACGTAGCACTATTTTTAACATATAAATATGTTCTGAAAAAAAAATTAAGCTGTTTCAGTTAGTATTTAGTAAAAAAAAAGAAATACGAATCAGAAGAAAAAATTTGATAGTATACTCTCCCACAAATATATGCCACTCAGCTTGGACGCCGATTTCCTAACCAACCAGTAATACAGTACGTAATATGGCCTACCAAAATGCTTTGTCTGGAAAATGCACCTTGAACTATCTGCTAAAACATATTTTCTAATTCTCAGGACTTATCTCTATCAAAGTCTGGTATTTGATCCATGGTGAAACCCAGTAGAGATGGGTCAATCAAATAGACTTAAGAGGTCATCATACAGCTCAACTTTTCATCTGAAACTTTTAAAAGGCTATGGATTTTTATAAAAGGAAATAGCTGTCGGTGGTAAAGCGAAGTGAGAGAAAATGGAGAACTGGAAGTTTTTGAGAGGGAGAACTCGCAAAAAGTTCATCATGTGGTGTTAGCTGGAGATAGTAGAGCTCCCATCTAACTTTTCCATTAAACTTAAACCATTCGTTTAAATCTGCGATGTGATACTCTTAGCACAAGGTATCCCCTTCTTTCAATGTCGGCTCTCAGATATAGGCTCCTTCAAGGGATGGATCCCCAGAGTGGAATAAGCTAAGCTATTCAGGGGGGAAAATACATTGAAAATGTTCTCCTCTTTGACAGTTCGACAGACTTAGAAGTGGAAGTGTCATCAGGAAATTGTTTTTCAATTTGGGAGGACATAGAAGCCTTTTTGTATTAAGTGAAATTTCTATCATGGAAGCTCTTTCAAGACAGCAGCTTTTTATCAATATGAATTGTGTATACAACCAGTAAGTTCTGTGGGGAAAACTAAGTTCGATTCGTGAAAGCTAAGTAATTACTACTTTCATTTATTCTTAAACAATTCTAGAAACAATCCGAACTGATACATGTTATGCTGAACGAGCACGTAAGAATGCTTAAAAATCCGCTATAGGTAGTCCTGAAATGTCCCCATTAAGTCCAAAGTTAATTTGCTCTATTATCCTCACTCCACTTACTCAATAACAAGACAAACGCCTATGGTCATCTTAAAAAGGTAGTTTCACACTAAGAAAAAAGAAAATCTTTTAAAAGTTAAAGGCAGAGGCATGAGCAGCATAGAAAAAAATATCTATAGACAGAAAGAGACACTACCGACACCCCTATCAAAAGTGGCTACTCAATTTTCTTAAACAGTTTAAATAAAAAACAGTATGTCAGAACAAATAAGAAAAATAAACAACTACAAAGAATGAGGTGCGAAACACTCGGTCATATTCCCAAAATAATTAATACAAGACCTGTACCTGAAGAAAAGAGTATTTAACGAATCGATACGCCAGCCTTTGCAGAAGCTATTTACCTACATCTGTTTCCCAAGAGATGAAAATGATTTGTTTGTTAGTATCAATTGTAAGAAGAAAACAATCCACATTTGCTCATCCCTACTAAAACTTCAATTGCATTTCTCTTCAGATGAATTATCATTAGATAGAAGTTAAATTCGGTTGCTAATCTAATCTTATTATGGTAATTGAAAACTAACTTTTACAAGTTCAGAGCAAAAGTTTCACTATCCACCCCTAAAAGACTCTGTTATAATAAAAAATTATCACCAGTATTTCTCTCTACCTCAAAGCAATTTACCCTATCCATAACTCAGACAATATTGCTTTTTATGGACATGAAATCATTATTTCCAATCGTTCCTATGGTACAACCTATATCTTATATCAATCCATATCAATACCTATACAAGATTTAAGAAAGTTAACCTACCATACTAATTACTGTATCCATTAATCCTTACTTATTCATATAATTGATGAACCATCTATATCCAACTTGCATTCTGCCATATCTACATGTTTCCACTATCTGACGATATCAGGCTTACATTAGAATCCGTCTTCTTACGTCTCATTAAATCGTCTTTTTCATGTCTATCACTCTGCTTGCATTTCCATTCTTTTGTCTATCGTGCTGCATCTTTGTCTCCCCATGCACCCTTCTTGTCCTATTTTCATACCGATCCTTCCTTTTCTCCATTTTACGCCGATTTTTCTTCATCTTTGTCTGTCTCTCGCAGCCGTATGCTACCTCCATTATGCCTTTTTCAGAACCATGCTACTGCTTCCTTGTCCCCTTCTCAACCTATTCTTCTTTGTCTCCAACTTATGCCCATCCCTTTGTCACCATCTTGCCTTTTTTTTTCTCATATCCATCCTCTCCCCCCTTTTATTTTTGCTATAGGCTTTCTCAAGCCTCCTACATTTTAATTCAGCTCCCATGACATTTCATGCACCAAACCCCCTGATTTATGTTCCCCCTTCTCAAACCCTTCTTTGGCTCTCTTATAATCTCTACATTTTATATTATTTTCAATGACTATTTATTTTAGACTTTAATTCATTGGTTTTCTCCTTTATTGCAATCTCCCGGTTTTCTGAGAGCGATAAAACATAATACTACTCATGACAATTAAATAATTAGTGATTGCGATTGTATAATGCGCTTTGCATGTATGTAAAAGCCTGTAGACCTTGTATTTTGAGTTTTTAAAGTTGTCAGTGCAGACTTTAAAAAGTAAAATAAACAAAAAATTAATAATTTATTATACTTTCAGCGGAAGTACAACTGCTGTGGTTTTGCAATGATTTTTTTATATTTATTCTTACTCTTCGTCCCAACAAAGCCATTCAATTACATTAATGTATGTACTTACAATAGCTAACCAGTCAAAAAGGAAAATAATTATTTTATTAGCCTGTAGATCTTTAAATTTTTGACAATTTTGTTGAGGTTGTTACTTATTATTATACAAAATAGAATTATTTATTTGTAATTTTCTAGACTAGTTCAACTTAAAAAATTGTTTGAATAGTTTTCGTTCCGAAAATTGGAATATAGATAATTCATAGGTCTTTGTGCAATTGTACTAATTTATTTCCTAAAAATGGACCCGGGTTCAATTCCCGGCTGAGGTAGACAATTTTTTTTTTGTAGCTCCCTGTACGATTCAAATTAATACTCTTGTTACTTTTTAAATTATTACTCATTTAAACTCAAAGTGCTTTTTTTTGTTTTATANAATGAGTTGAGGTCTGACAAGGCTGATTCCCTAATAGAGTTCGGAATGTAATATCACCAGTGTTCAATGTCATTTTTTTTTACTACAAAACTATTCAATAGATAACTTACTTTTCAGACCTTCAGAGTTGAATAAAACCATTTTTATTAAGTGTAAATCTTCAATGTGTTTGTATTTATTTGAAGGAGTGTGAGGTAAAGTTTTTTGGTAATCGAACTTTTTCCATATTTACTATTTATGATTATGTACGCTTATCCTAATATTTTGAGATCATTAGTGACTCTTTGGGAAATAAGTTAAATTTAAGAAATTTCGTTTTATTTTTCTTCTCTGAGAAAATAATATCTCATGTTAATTTTATAAGCAGTACTTCAGCCTTGTCCAGCGGTAAGGTAAGCTAACAGTCCGCTAGATAGTCTTCGTCTTAAAAGACTACGTACGTTATAAAATGAACTGTGTGCTACACTGCTTCTATTATTCAAAAATTCTTCAAGTTCAACAAACCTTCCAGGGCATCTACTTCTTAAATTTGCCCTTGACAGTGTTTACTTGATTCAGAATGCGAATTTCTATTGTAGTGAATGCCAAAGAGTTCTTAATTTACATGGTCCGAGTTCTTTTCATCTGGCTAACACACACTCTCTCACTCTCTCTCTCTCTCTCTCTCTCTCTCTCTCTCTATATATATNAATTTCTATGATTTTTCTCTAACCCGACACCAGAGAAACTAAAATATGGTCTGTTAAATATTATGTATATATATATGTGTATATATATACAATATAAAATAGTAGAACCAAAATAACTTTACCTTTAATGATTTAATAACATACATTTGGTATATCTAGGTTATAACTAGATAAACTAGTTAAAGTTGGTATAAATAGTGATATGAATAATAGAATTATTGCTAGATCGGAGTTAGAATTAACCCAAAATATTGTGACCTGACTATATTACAGTTTTGTTTGCTAAGTTATAGCCATATCGGTCGGGATCCGGTCGTGAGGCTTACAATTCCGATCTAGCAAGAGTAACAGATAATCGTGAATGCTGCTCTAATTACCTGGATTTTACGGTGGTGGGAACAGGATCACAGGTGGTTGATGTAGGCGAATGTATCTGATAATTTCACGGTGTCAGTGCTCTGGTTAGGCTAAGCTCCCAACCAGAGCACTGACATCGCGGACTTAACAGAAATCAGTCAGCTGTTAAGATTCTGGACTTAAATAATTTGTCAATACAAGAAAAAGTTGCCAATCTATGACCTGTCATAAGTGATCAAGTTTTAAAACGATAAAGACTAAGAATGTCAATAAAACTATGTCAAATACCACTAATGAGAAAAAATCAACATAAAAGCTTTATGAAAATTTATACGAAACTTGATCATAGATGATGGGTATAATTATAATAATAACTATTTAATAAAAAAATACAATAGAATTGAGGTGATAAATTTATATTACCAAAAAAATATTACACACTAGAATAAAAAACTAATTACTTAATTTACAAAGTATCTACAATTCAACCTCAAACCTTCATTTTTTAAAAACAATACTTATTAAAAATTCAGATTATTTTTTCTAAACTTTTCTGAGCATAGAATTAGAAAATAAATGTTGTTTTATTTATTTATAATTCAATCACCGATATTGTTTATTTTTCAATCTTACACTCATTAATTAAAAAAGGTTTAAAAATTATTTAGTTGTCATCCATAGGTAACAGTGATATGTGAAATAAAATTAATTATTTTGGATAGAATACCGTTCTTATGAGTTAATGGCGAAGTAATCCAGAGAATCCCCAATTATATCCAGAATGAAATTCCTCAATTTCTTCGCCTTCTTTTGGACACAGTGATTTGTGTGCCTTCCTACAGGGAAATGAGAGTTGACCCAAACGTCCATTATATGATTGTGAAGCTCACATCTCTCTACTAACATCTGCCTACACGGGTCAATAATTTTCCCTATAGTGACGTGATCAATTCCAACTTATCCAGAGATGTGCTTGGGACGCTTCTTCCCCAACACCAAGCTGCTCACCCACCAGGCTTCCTCTCCTCTCTCATATCCGAAACCTCATCCAGTCCAAGCGCCTGGCGAGAGTCACATGGCAGAGGTCCCGTCATCCAGACGACCGTCAATTCTACAACCGGCTTTGTCGGTTGGTGAAGCGTGAGCTCAATTCTCACCGTTCAGAATCCTATAATAGCTGTCTATCTTCTCTTGCAACTGAAGATAATTCTCTTTGGAAGGCTACCCAAAAAATCCTTAATTTCCAGACTGTTTCCCCACCTCTTCGTCGTGATGATGGAACTTGGGCTCGTGCCGAAGACGAAAAAGCAAAGGTACTGGTCAAACTTCTCAGACAAATATTTATCATCCTGATCCTAATGGTCATTCCAAACCTACTGAAATAGAAACATTTCTGAATGCTCCTCTTCCCTTGTCCTTCCCTCCTAAAGCTGTTAATCCCTCCGAAGTCAAATACCTCCTTTCCAAATTACCCAGGCGCAAATCCCCAGGCCATGATCTTATTACCACTGGTATCTTACGACAATCTCTTAATAAAGAAATCCTCTTTATAAACCTACCTTTACAATAGCATTCTCCGCACCACATACTTCCCTCTTCTCTGAAAACTCTCTAACATCAACCCAGTAAAATACCAAACCTTCCTTCCTCTTACCGTCCGTGCTGAGAAGTATACCCATTCTCGACTTCATGAACATTGTTCCTAATCACCAATTTGGTTTTAGAAATAAGCACTCCACAATTCAAGGTCTCCGAGTTATAGATCCCATCTCCCACGCATTTGAGTGTAAGAAATATTGCTCCTCTCGTGACTCAAGCCTTCGATAGAGTTTGGCATAGGGGTTTGATCTTTAAACTCAAGTGTATTCTTCCACAACCTTACCACCTAATTATCATGGCCTATCTTTCTGATGGATACTTTCAAGTCCACCTTGGTCTGGAGTATTCTGACCTCTACCCCGTTGAAGCGGGAGTTCCACAGGGTAGTGTCATTGGTCCTGTTCTTTATACCCTTTTCACTGCCGACATCCCAAGATGTCTCCTGCCTCAAGAAGAGGTGGCCAAGGGACCAACTCCAGCCAGTTTAGTTAAAATATCAAGGGAGTGAATGCAGTGGCATTTTTCTCGCCCCTCTCACTCCCTCCATGACTCCCTGCCTAGTCTCCTTTTTATCTTAGGATGAAGAGAAGTTGGGTGCCAGATAGTCTATCATGGGTTAACCTAGGCTCCTCTCTGAGGACGGGTTACGTCGCGGGATAGACGAGCAAGGACAATAATGTACCCCATCAAAAATTATAGTTTATTAAATATGTACAGAATAATTTTTTTTAAAAATTATATTAATTATA
>KZ808707.1:84479-96253 GCA_000696205.2 Oncopeltus fasciatus
TATATACTAATAAAAAAAAATTCATTGTGGCTCTTTCATGATGGTGAAACTAAAGATTTTGCTTTTCTTTTTGCACTCGCAGATTTCAATAAAAAATAAATTTAATGTTGGACATTTTAGTTAGAGTAAAACTCTTTTACAATTATGACTTTATTGCTTTCTTTGTATTCTCGTAATCGTGCATAACTCTAAATATTAATTCATGTGTGAGTGCAATATAACGAAATGCAATTCTAAATATACACTAACGTAGACGTAGTATTACTCACAGAAACATGACTAACTAAACGAAATAATCTAAAAATTTCTGGCTACACACTTATAGGACAGACCATCCTGATGAACGAGCTCATGGTGGAACTGCACTTCTTATCAAGACATCCTATACCCATCATATTTTACCCTCCGTTTCCTCAGAGTCCCTTCAATCAACATTAGTGTCTATTTCCACAGCCTCTTATCCTATCAAACTTTCAGTAGTGTATTGTCCTCCAAATAAACAAATCACTACACCAGAATTTTCCACTTTCCTCAAAGACCTTGGTCACCGTTTTCTTGACGGTGGCGACTATAATGCGAAACCCTTGAATTGGGGATCGAGGATGACCAACTCCCGTAGCCGCGCTCTGTATATCATCCCAAAACTTAAGCACAATTAGACCTTCCTCTCCCACTTCTTGGCCCTCTGACGTGAACCGCCTTCCTGATATCCTAGACTTCTTCGTTTGCAAAAACCTTACTCCTCTTCATCATTCCGCTTCGAACTTAAACGAGCTCTCCTCTGACCACAACCCAGTTTTCCTAACGCTACCCGTGATTCCTATTCCAAAACAATTACCTCCCTCCCTCATTAATGGCTCAGTCGTCTGGGCCTTGTTTAGAACTCTCATAAAAGAGTCTCTTGGCCTCCGAATTTCTCTGAGAACCACAGATGATTTAGATAAAGCTGTACATTCCTTTACCACATGTGTTTATCAATGCAATTAATATGGCTAATCTCAAATCAAAATTTACCAAATACTCTTCAGAGTCCCAAACAAAACTCTCCCAGATTCGCTTAAAAAACACATTATAGCGATACGCCGCCCAAGAGCTTTGTTCCAAGAATATATACACCTCTCAGACCACAAAGACTTTAATCATCTTTCCAGACTCGTAAAACAAAAATTAAGTGTTTTACGAAATGAGGCCTTTCATCTGTCTACCCTCTCAGCAGGAGACAAATCCCTTTGGATTGCTACTCACAGAATCCTTAAGAACCATGAAACTTCTATTCTCTTGCGTCGAGGAGATGGTTCCTGGGCCTCATCCAACACTTACCTTATCCTTAAGTCTTACATATCCAACCGTTTCTTTAGGGTTAGGCAAGGATTAGATTACTCCGATTTCTATCAAGTGGAAGCGGGAGTTCCTCAAGGTAGTGTGCTTGGACCTATCCTAATTATCCTGTACACTGCTATGTCAGCATCCTTCCCATCCAAGTACCCTCTTAGCTCTATTTGGGGACGACAAAGCTATCCTATCCTCCCATCCCGATTCTAAAACTGCTTCTAAAAACCTACAAGATCACCTCGAAAAAATCAAACAATAGTGTAGCAAATGGAGAATAAAAATTAATGAAGAAAAGCTAATTTCCAACTACGGAAAAAAGACTTCCCTGAAATTGTGAAATTTAACAATATTCCACCACATTCAAATTCCGTTCGTTTCTCATTTCTTCCTGCTTCATCCTTTTCCACAGTAAACTGCCATACTATCCTAATCCACTAGCACAGACCATGACTTCCAACCCTTCCCGTCGACTCAAACGAACATGGCCCCGCAACCTCCTGGGGGCACAGTCTGTAAATAATTTGAGAGTGGTGTCATTGGTCACCTTCTCTCCTCATGTGATTGACATTGAATACCATTTTTAATTTCATTGTAATGAAATTACAATATGTTTTTATTTAACAGAATGTAAGAAATAAATAAAAGTTAAAAAAAAATATACACTACATGAGCTTTTCTTCAATATTGATTTCTAACGACCCAAAAGGTAAAAGATTGAATTGGAGATGGAGACATTCTACAAAAGGGGAATAGAAATATAAAGCTATAATCAAAATAGAAAAATAACTAAATTAATTGTAGAGAATTTGTTTGGGTTCGGTCAAGGTTAATCCTAAAAATATACAATTTAAAGAAATTTATTTTTTATTATCTGCCGAATTTTTGGCTTACATTGTAAGCCATCTTCAGGGTCGTTGAAATACAATGTCATAAAAAAAAGGAGAAATACAAGAATTATATGATATACATCATTATTACATAAAATTTAACGTAACTTAAAGGAATGTGATATAAAATGCGTCGGAAACCAATAACAAAATGTATAGAAAGTTCACCTCACCTAGCTATCATGAAGGTGAGAAGGGACGTGTTGTCCTCTGGAACAAATCTGTATGAGTGAGAAATGAGTATTAGAAGTAGGAAAACTGAAGATGGTGGTTGTGAGGTGGTAGGTACAAAAGGAGAGCGGCCTACATCGAAGGGGACAATACCGGGGAAAATAGGCAGGGATTATTTGGGATAAATACCCATTTCCAGATCTAGGAGACAAGTTAGACAGGTTTGTATAGGACTAGTTTTTCAGAATGTTGAAAATGTTTGAATAAGTTGAAGAAATTTGTTCTATGTCAGCTCTGTCGTTAACTGGATTGTGTTGTAAGTTTATGTGTACGTTTTCTGTTAATAGACGTTTGTGCTCATAGAGTTCAGTGAAATGAATGGTAATATTTCCAAATCCAAATCTGACGTGTTTTATGAGGGAAGTTTTTATTTTTTTCGTGTTTATGCCATTTTTGTGATTGTTGATTCTACGGAAAATAGTGTTTTGTGGTTTGGCTAATGTATTAACCATGGCACTTAGAAGTGGAACAAGGATTTTTGTAGACGAAATATCTTTCCATTATACGCTATGGACGAAAACGCCTATTATCTTAAAGTCCAGAACATTTGATCCAGGTGACAACACGTCCCATCTCACCAATATAATAGCCCTGAAGATGGCTTATAATGTAAGGCGAAACGTTGGCAGATAGAATAAGCAGGCAGATAAAATAGACTTTAAAAAAAAAATTATATTTCATGGATGAACCTTGACGGGACCCCAACAAATTCTCGTCAAATAACTGTTTACAAACAGTCTTACACATACCATAAAAGCTCAGTATGGGAGACATTATGCCGGGTACTCCCATTTTCCAGGACTTGCAATGGAACGGTAGTATCCGTATTTATAAACATTAACACATAATTTTGTAGCACACATGTAATATTAGCGGTTACCACCACCGGTTAGCGGCATATTAGCGGCAAGGTATACTCCATGTCTAATAAATTTTCATTGTTTATCATTAAAATTTATTAGTTTGTATTTCATATTAAAATAACTTATACATTTTTTTTATAACTTCTAATTCTAATGCTACTTGTTAAAAAGTCTTATTTTTAATAGTAATTATATAAATACTTAATAATGAGCAGTTGCTTAATATGTTGTGTCATATTTTGTAGTAAACGCTCATTTTGTGGTTTTACATTTCACTATAAATAATTAAAAAGAAATAAATATATTCTAATTGATCATTATTTGAAACTTTTAAATATCATTAGGAAATCTAAGAAACTGCAAAAAGCCAATAAAAAGTTCAAAAACCAATGCAGAAAAAAATTTAAAAATAAAAGTTTTATATTACAAATAGATTACTATAAACTCCTATCCACCATGCTTTTTTAATCTTAATTTCACGTAAGCTGATCTTTCGGTACTTAAATTAGAAAATTATGTTTCCAGTTTGAGGGACACATTAAAAGTTTTCAAAATGTGTTCACTGCCGTCAATAACTTTGCATTTGGAATACAACTTTGCTTTTGCTAAAAACGTTATTTGTAAGAAAAGAAAATGGATGAATTGATCTTATGGGTTGTGCTTTTTAAGGTAAGAACGTAATCATCGTAAAAGTACTGAGCTCCGGTTATTTATCTCAAGAGATTTCTAAAAAAAAATTCTTTTGAGGGGTTATTAAGTGATTGTTTTATTTAATCACAGTGTTTGGTGTAAAAAGAACGCATTATTTATGTAAATACATTTTCTAGGTTAAAAATATTCTTAAGGGTATATGTAGAATTATTTTTCTTCATAACGTACATAAGAATATTTGGCTTATTTTCAAATTTAAATTACCTAAATTAACTTAAAAAACGGCGTGTGTTTTACTCACTACGTGAAGATTTTTTTCTTAGTTAAAAGCACCTGAACTATTTTTTTTAACCTACCTTTGGATTTACACTTTGGACCATTTTTGTCATTTTTTAAAATGTATATTAGCTACCCTGGTAAAGGTATCGCCTTATTTAGGGTAAGGGTGGGTTGTGCAATAGAACCAACTTTATTATTATAATTTTGCTGTCTGTGGGGATTTTCGCCTTACACTTCCGCGCTTTAACAGTAGTTTTCGTCCACCAGGTCTCAACAAGGTCTAATAAATGCGGCCAATTCTCCTCCGTAACAAGCTTTTTCTGTACCATTTCGAACTGGCGAATACCACTTATCGTCTTCAGCCTCTTGATCACCCTTGTGTGCTGCTTTGAGTTGAAAGCGCCTTGTCCGGACAACATTTGTGCGGCCCAATGGTTCACTACAATCCACTTTTCCTGTAATCTCTCCTTTAATATCAGGAGAAGTTTTAAGGTTACTTCCTCTTTCGTAGAGTGGCTCCATCTGTCTTCCCACTCTTCCTGTATAGCCAAAACATAAATTCCTGTAGCACTGGATTTTCTTGTCTGAGAGCCTTCAGTGCAGCTATATGCCACCTGATGGATCCTACTCTCCCTCCTCTTTGGCAACCCTCGCTTGGCCTCATATAGGGCTAATCCAGCGTTAAGCCTAAGGGAGGGACTACGCTTAAAACCTGTACCTCTTCGTATTATAGTTATCATTCTCTAATATGCCATTGCCACTGTTCGATAGATAGTCTCTTTTTGAAAGCCTTCTGTAATGGCGCTCTCTCTTTCTGATAATCTCTACTTTATTATACTAGTCACCGCCTTTATCTTCGCGTCAATCGCATCGCTAACATTTACCTTTTTCTGGCTAAGCAACTTTTGTTGGTGGGCCTCTCATTTTTCTCGGTATTTTGCCAATCTGCTTTTCTAAACTGTCTTATGTGGTTTATATTAAATAATCTCCCCTTTACTTCTTCTGTCACAGTAATTAGAGCATGGTCGTTTGTTGTGCCAAAGCTGATCTTACGCTGTTTTCAGAGTCCTGCCAAGTCTGGTGTAATGAGTTGAGGTCTGACAAGGCTGATTCCCTAATAGAGTTCGGAATGTAATATCACCAGTGTTCAATGTCATGAGTCCTCTACTGGTAATGAATACCATCTATTGTTTCCCCCGCTCGTTGCTGCACCTCGAGCTCCACGAGGTGTACCACGGATATGCGTCCATCCCTATCAGGATTCCCGGACACGTTTACAGCCTTGTCATTTTCCTCCAGGACTATGCCGAGTGGCTCTTTTATTGGATTGCAGGCCGAGATCAGATTTGTGGTCAATTCAGAGATTCTACACACCACCTCTCTTCTAGTTGTTACGAGTCCCAGACCCATCATTGTGGTTTCCCTACTCATTGGGCATATTGAGGAAACGGCTGTCAATGAAGGCTGCTCATTTTCCTCCTTGACATTCTGGCGAAACTAGCTATTTTCCCTTTTCTTATCGGCGGTTCTTCAATCGGTATGTACTGATCAGCATTCCTCGCCCACTTTCTTGCTTCTTCTCATATTACTCTTACCAAAGTAAAATACCCTTGAGCCGTGTTTTTAGCGTTCTCAGTTTTTTTGCACTTGGTAATAATGGATTTCTGCCTTATAACAATTGTTGCAGGCTGGTCTGTTTATTTTATTTGGGGCACTCTTGGGCCTCATGTATGTCCCCTGCACACCATTCACTAGTTTGGATTTTGGCTCCACATCTTCGGGCTATATATCCAACGTCCTGAAATTTATAGTACCTACCTCTGTAGGTACTTCATGATTCATATTACACTTTACAGGTAATCACTCACCTTAATCCTCTGCAATCCAAACCTAATTTCTTTTCCAAACAGTTTTTCCCTTATGTGGGGATCTAGTACTCCTTTCTTCAGTGGTGACGTCTGAGAGTATACTTGATGCTCTCTGGAGTACAATTTCATACAAGGGGATCTCCTTGACTCTCTTCCTCTCTTTCACCTTGGTATAAATGTGAAATGTTGTTAATGATGTAAATGCCAAGTTTGCTTCTCCTCCTTCTTCTTATGACCACTTTGAAGCTTTTATTGTTTGGGTTGTCCGGAGTGTCCTCCACTATTTCCCCAGAAGTGTTCTACCATGTTTCGTCATTCTGTTTTCGTATCCTGATCCTAGTTGTATCTTCTATATCCGTCTCTTCTTCGCCGGATATCAATGATATATGGTCAGCTACAACCAAGTACTGCTGATTTTTCTTTGTCATTGTGGTTTTTTTTTTGTTTCTTTTGAGGTTAACACTTGTGTGGTGTGGCTTCTTTTGTCTTTAGGATTTTTTTTTATTCGACTTCCTCAAGGGGTCCTTGGTGCTGGTAGTAGGTTTGGTCCATTTTCTTTTTCATAGATTCTTTTCATGGTGATTTCCAGCTGGAGATTCTGGAAGTTTTGGGAATTTCAAGCTACGTTTCCTGCATTCGATTCTCTCATTTGTTTTCCTGTGACGGATATATTGTTTATCTTTTTTTGTTTAAATTTTTCTAAGATGATCCACAACTTTCACCAAGATTTTATCTATAATTACTTCGTCCAGTGAATTTTTTAGGGCATTTTATACTAATTGAACTTTGGGCCATTTCCGTATTTTACATTTTGATAAGCTGTCATTTATCCATTAAAGCCATTTGGCGGAACTCGAACCAAAGGCAGCACTATTAGTAGGAGACCCGAATCTTAAAATTTGTCCAAATCTTTCAGTGGGGAAAATACTTGATGAATGAATTTTAGTTTAATTTTAAATTCTTTCGCACCTTAATTTTTATACATTTTTGTTTTTTCAAAAATAAGAAAATAGAAATCTCTCCAAGAAGAAATCTTATAAATCATTAAAAAGTTAAACTTCACCATTAAAAGTAATAGTACTTAACTCATCTGTCCTTAATTTCTTTCTGCATGTGTGCAATGCAAGAACGCATAAACTAATGTAATTGCAGAAAACACATGCTGGTATTTCTAAAAAGGTATTCTAATCTGTTTTTCTTTATTCCCAGTTCTTCAATCTCTATCCAGTTATAAATTAATAATAAATATAAATAATATTTTTCTGCCTTTCAAGATGTTTTTTTTTACTATGTTAAAAATNACACGGAAGTAATAAGTGTGAGTTACTACTCACAAATCAAATATTTTTTACAATTTAAAACTGTAATATATGTAACTATAATAATATACATTATATTGTAGATGTCACGAAAGACCCTTTTACTAGTAGATTATCATTACCAGATTTACAGCCTAGTAGAAGGTTTTATTCCTAATTCACAGTCATAGCATTATTAAAAAGAATAAATTATTCAGGGCTAGATATAATATAGTTTTGAATATAAATGCCTATCAATAAAGGTTTTTTTAGGAAAATTGTATTGAATTAATTTAAATTAAAGTTTATCAACTCACAAGGTCAGAATATTGATTCCCTTTTTAGCAATTCACTCACATGATAAAAATTGTCATGCTTTGTTTCTTTTCTCCACCAATTTTATATAAAACTTCTTTCAATATTAGTAATTGATATTAAATTAATAATTACTGTATATCTAGTAAGGTTCTCCAAGAACACTTGTATCATCAGCATAAATAATAAATTATTCACTTGCATTGATTTGGTGGAACCGCACAAGCGGTGTGTACAAGAGTAGGAGCTCTCCTTCCAAAGGCTCAGTTATTATCAGAAAACACTTTTATTTCTCATTTTACAGAAATACAGAATACTATTTATTTTTATTCAACAATATAATGATTTCTAGCAAGAGTACTATAACGAAGCGGATTTCGTTTAATCCCAGAGATATAGTCTGCCTGACGCAGATTTATTCTTGATTAAATACATAAGGACAGAGGGTTTTTGTTTTTAATTAGGGCAGTTACTCAGTGGTCAATATAACATAGTTGGATAACATCCCTAACTCCTTTAAGGACAATTATTTATCATCATAAAGCCTTAATTCTGTAAACTTAAAAAAAAAAAAATCTCTGTGTTAAAAAAAAAGCCTTATCTAATGACTAATTTGTCTTTTTGTTATTTCAAGAATTCATTCATCTTCAAGTCCAGTATAGATGTGTCTGCCAGTTTGTCCGAGCTCATAGGTTCTTTTGAGTTCTCCAGAATTAGTCATGGGTATATTCGCTGTTTTGTAAGAAGTCTTTGTTTTGAATTAATATTTGAAAAAGTTTTTTTTATTTTTTTTTTTATTTATTTAAGTGTTAGCCTCCCTTGCAACCACTTAGGGTCATTGGAGGGGCTATCTACAAGTAGCTACCCTATTCTAATTACTCTAAGCACTGTGCAAGCTTATAATATCTGAAGATTGCCTAGGGACTCAATTCACTCCGTATTCCAAGTTTAGGAGTGTAGAACGGTTACTCTCCGCTAAGCCTCGAATGTTAGCTTCAATAAGCTAATACTCAGGATAATGAAATTGGAAAAAGCACAGTGGCTTTTGAAGTCAAGATGTTATCGTCGAAACAGTTTAAATAAAATTCAAGATCAGTTATAAAGCCTTGTGTAGGAAGATATCTCGGGAGTACAACGTAAAAATAATAAAACTGTGATTTCCCATAAACAATTACATATATTATTGTAGTGAATTAATTAAATTATTATATAGGACACCATATTGTTTTTCATTCTTGATGAAGGTCTAGTTAATGAGTCAAAATTTACTTCTATAAAGTATAAAATACTTTCTCTAAAAATCGTAGGCTTCCTTTAAAAAACCTGATCTCCGAATCCCGCTTACCCACTTTGAGGAATATAAACAAATACAGGCAAACATTAAAAATATACATTTTTATTCATTCACATCATATGATACTTACTTGTAATATCAGTTATACCAGAATAACAGAATAAAATAATTGAAAATCAACTTATTTAATGTTTAGCATAGATGCTGAGAAAGGAATAGAAGACGTTCCTTAATTTTGCGATTGCTATATTGTTAGTTGTTTTTGCATTCTTAAAGAGTCAGAATAAGTTCTATAATATACTCCATTACTCTGATATATAAAAATTACTATTGATAACTAAGTAAAATCCATATAAGTAGTCGCATGTGGTGTATGATTTCGATGAAGTCCGTACAATTTATCAGACCTTAAACATTATATATATANTACAAAGTTCGTAATAACTAGAAATTATTATATTCTTACATAGTTATGTAAAAAATAATTTTAGAAAATAATTTATTGTAATCAACCCAAAATATAGAACGTAGCTAAGGAATTTAAAACTTGAGGTTTGACGTTTCAAGACATGTAGAATATTTAATTCATGAATTTTAATGTTTCAAATGATAAGAATATAATGCCTTACACAATATGCTGTACACGAAATTTTTGGGGGGCCGCTGAACTGAATTTTAAGAAAATTTTTATTTCGGTTCAATCTGTTCTGAAAATGTAGCCAAATCACATATGAACTCCATCCAATAAGTCTAAGAGAGTTATTGATAACTTGTCGGTCCTAGTATTTGTGCCGTTTAAGCGAACAAATTTAGCTGCATTTTTTTCTTATTTATTTTAAGTAGTAATTGTAGGAAAATGTGTTTGTATTTGCAAATTCAATAGTCATTGTTTGTGAATTTCTATGCAAAATTTTAAAAATCGTTTAAGGAAAACTTGTGATGAATTTGGAAAATATTGTAATAAATGACCCAGTTCAAACAATTTATATCGGGTTAAATTAAGCTTGAAAATTTAAATAGTTATATTTTTTGGACGTTTAAACCTATCCACATCGGGTTTTTCAATTTGTAGAAACTCTTCATCTTTGTTTGCCTTCACATAGAGTTTGCCTTATCAATTTCTTATGTACCTCAAGTAATTTAATAATATAAAAAAAAGTGTTAGCCTCCTTTTCAATTTAGTGGCATGAAGGGAGGGGCTATCTACTGGTTGGAAAAGCAAAGTCCTTCAGCTCCTAATTCATTTCCAGAAGTAGGCAAAAACTCCAAAGTTTGTTTCAAAACGAGAATCCATTGATCGCCACAATTTTAAATATGTGTTGCAGCGTAATAACTACTTGGTGTAAATTCAAATATTTTAAATCAATGGTAAAAAGAGATGAAAATTATTAATTTTGGTTTTAATCCATGTCTTACTACATAGTAAGCAATTAGTTTTATTGTATATGTTATATAACATATACAATAAAACTAATTGCATTGGATATTTGTGAGAGAGAAATCCTGCTTATCAGTGGTGCATATAATTTTTGCTTTGAACAGGCATCCAGAGCAAAGTATGTTGACTGTATCCACAACGTAGGAATTTATTGAGTTGAGAGGACTATTTTGCATCATAGTCATGAAAATATATACTAAACCATGAATTTTAATCCTGGACCTATTACTACTATTGCCTCGATAACCTTCAAACGTCGTGTATTTCATGCAATGCTTATTTTATAGCCAAGGACCGAAATTCATTATACCGCAGAGCCGTATAAAAATACTTCATCACAATTATTCTAACCATCAACTTGAATTTCAGGTAAACCTTTCGATTTCCATCGATATTAATGGTTTATTAGAAATAATTTTGGTTAAAAATTTTAATGAAGGACTTTTTGATGGTGGCAAAACTAATGTCTGATTGACAAAATAATTATTCGAGTTAATTTTTATTTCACATAAATAAAAAGCGTTGAAATTCTCCCAATCAAATCAAATATTTTTTACAATTTAAAAAGAAAATACATTCTTTATTAACAAATATTTCTACCTTTGGGAATCCTTAGTTTTCCAACCCGCACAACACAAGTGTACTGAGGGACTGATCCAAATGTGTCCCTAAAGAAAAAAAATAGACATTTAAAAAATAGCAACCTGCCTGGGTTCGTACTGGTCAATGCTGCTATCAGTATCTCACAGTGATAAGTCCAGTAAATTTAGAATGTCAGTAATGACAGTATATTCTAGTAGTTCTTCCAAACGCGTTATTATTATTATTATTAATGAATTTTGATATGAACTCACTAGGTTCATACTAGTAGTCACCCGTAAAATGACAGATTACACTAGGCCGAAACCGTTCTCCAAAATGTCCAATACCTGCGAACCCAGACCTCACATTGAAGTAGGGGAAAGCCGATATACGAGCCCAGGTTAGTTTAGCATCGAATATAAGATTATCCAGTAGTTTATGAATTTTTCAATCAATCATTTCTAAGCATGATGTGAAGGTGGTTCATGACTCATTAAAAACCTGCCATTTGAATTATAAACCCGTAGCAACTGAAAAGGCAGCCTCATTCGGATCCCTTAGTCAAAGTCGGCAACCTCAAACAGGTACTTCTTTTGATCAAACAGGTACTATTTTTTCGAGGAGATATGGATTTTTCAATTATATTTAATTGTAAACCTCCCACCTACTAACTCAATTTTAATTTTCAAGACACTTTCCCTAAGAGTTGTGGAAACATGCTTAATATATATATATA